>CAUYON010006552.1:0-12590 GCA_963573935.1 Arctocebus calabarensis | reverse complement strand
TAAGAAAATGAGGTGAAGGCTTTGTTAACTAGTTTGATAAAAGTTTTTCAAATTATATATAAAACCTTGTGTGACTTTAGCAAATCTCTGTTAAAATGTTGCCTATTCTGAATTGCCTCTTTGACTACACTCTCTTTCCCTTCCATGCTTTTGTTCTCTTTACAGCATTTCTGCCATTGATACAGTATATGCTTATTTAACATTTGTTTGTCTTTTTAGAATGTCTTAAATCTCAATGATTACATATTTTGTAACTTTGGTATCACCAGAGCCTAAAAGAACATTTGGCAGATACTAGATGTTCTGTTCTATGAATATTGTTCAATATGTGTCAGTTAATCAGAGTGAGGTCACTGATTAACTTAACCATCCCTTGCAAACATAGTTAAATTACAGCATGTTCATGCTACACCCACTTTAATGAAACATTCTTATTAAAATAACATCTTAAAATCGTGAGACAATAGACATTGGAATTATAAAAATCTCTCATTCAATATTACAGGGATAATCTTAGTAAACAGAAAAATGGAAACTCTGCTTTATGATAATAAGAAACAGAGAAGGATTAGATTCACATATAGTGATGCCTGGAGTACAAACATTTGCTATTCTTTCTTATCGATCCAAATGAGTTTGATTTTGAATCAGGGTTTTACATTCTCAAACATATGTTTGTGCTTTAAAGATTCTTGCTACGCAAGTTTATAGCCATCCCACTTGTAAATTTAATTTTAATCAAAGTTGAATTAAAGATAGTTAATGGTTTATTGATATATCATTCTTATAAATCATTCTACATATTCTGATACAAATATGAAAGTTATCGAGGAAACAAAAAAAATTACCAGAAGAGGGTATATCTGTTTTATTACATACTGCCAAATTATCTTTCTCTTTTCATGTTCTAGGAAATTTGATCTTCATGTACTCAACAAGTTACTCATTATTAGACTACAATTTTTATAGAAATAAGACTTATTAATTTTTCTTAACCATATCTTATTACAAAGTTTGCAAGAAGCATCAGTTTTGAATTTTTATTAAATGTGATTTTACTCTCAAATATTAGTTTCAGAAAAGAAAATTATAAAACTGTTATGAAATGGCAAATGGATGCTATATAAATTTCAGCTCTCATGTTAAAGTTTATTCTTACTCCATCATTTTTTCTGGTAGCTGTTAAAATTTACCTGGGTCCTAATTACATGTTTATAAAAATATAACAAAGAGAAAAAGAAAACAAAAATATAATTACTATGAGAATATACTTTCACTTTATTCCACTCAGCAAATGGATATATAAGCCACATTAAATTATTTATGGAAATTTTCATTGTGAAAATGAAATTCTAGAATTTCTATCATTCTCTTAAATGTTTTGAACTGTTCAACTCTGTGACAATGTTCGCAACTCTCTTTTGGAGTAAGAGTATAACATGGTGATTTCCTTTTTACAATATGAAAAATTGATGTCAATTTTTCTGTTTCCTCTATGTTACCTACAATACATAAATAGAAGAAGAAAAGAAATTGATAATATTCTAGTGGGATGCATTAATTCCAGCACAGTGCATTCCAGAAGAAATTTAAATGTGTAGTCTTATTTTTAAACTTGTATTTGCTGAAGTAGTGAAGAGATTTAAAATGTGAACCATGCAGAGAAGAATATATTTGTTTATTTTTTTGTTTCCTTTCAAGGAAGTGATTCCTTTTGAAAAGAAAATGAAAAGCCAGGCCAGGAGTGTGCTGAATCTGTCTTTGTGGGATGTTTCATTGAAAACGCCAAATCTTTTTCTTTCTCTTTTTAACAAGTGAACAGTTTATTGAGAATTAAAGAAAGGTATGATGTGATACAGTACAAGCAAGACACTCAAGATAGGTATAATAGTACTACTCGCACAAAAACTTAAATTTCACCTCAAAAAAAAAATCACAAGACAGAAGAGAAAGCAATTTCACTGTTATAAAATAAGATATTTCATGCAAAGTATTAACTCTGCCCCCCCAAAGCCCAACCTCTCAACAAACAAAAAACTATCTGGGAATACTGCTATACTAACATATTAACCACAGTATAATCATTCCTAGGAAAACAGTAAAAGTGCCAAATCTTTCAAGAAGCTTCTATGATAACATAGTAAGCATATAAAAACAACTTTTAATTATCGTCACCAAATCATATTTGAAACTTATGTCAAGTTTCAAACCTACTTGAGATCCATGTTACAGAATTTCTTTTCTTGTATTATATATAATACACAGCATAGCTAAACTTCAGTTACTTTTCCTGCTACTGTATTAAATACCATATATTTTAGAATCAGCTAAAAGTTTTACATTACTTATATATTCTTGTTGGTATTGTAAATCTCTGTTAGCTACCATACTTAAATTATAGTTTGTATGCCTATAAAATTATTTCCTTAAAATCACATGAGATTTTACATGATGTAAATATTTTCCTTGTGAACATTTTCTTTATGATTTATTTAAAGAATTAAAAATAGATTTCTTTTGATTCTTTTGTAAGTTGCTCTATAAGGTTCATTGAGGACATTTATAGCCTAGGAATTGCAAAGCTATTAAATTTAGAGTCATTCATAGACTGGATTAGTATATTGTTAAATGATCAAAACAACTAAAAGAACTAAACCATGGCTTTAAAAAATAACACTTTATCTATCTATCCATCCATTATTTAAGGAGAGAGAGAGAGATGCAATGTTTAGTGTTTAAAATTCAACATAATAAAGGTAGCTAGTTGTAATCTCCATCCCCGCTGCTTTCTACTTCCAGATAAGCATCTAAGACATTGGACATGACTCTATCTCTCACACATACAATGTTTTTGGATCTCCTTAGAATCCCTTGTAATCCCTTGTAAACATGAAGATCAATGTTCGAAGGTTTGTGGTAGTTAAAGTTATTAAAATTAAATAAGTATTGAGAAATGTCTCTATAGAATGATAGATATTTTTCCAGTCTTCTTAACTATGCTTTCCTTAAATTTACTTACATATATTTACCAAATACATAATTATCCATAAATACATGCAATTATGTCTTTTAGATAAAAATATTTTGTGGGGATTAACAAAAATGTTATTAGAGAGTTTTATAACCACCTAATTAAGTGGTATAGAAAGGAAACTTTCTGTCCATCCTGACAAACTTTCCCTCACTGCATTCATTTCCTGTGAGTGCCCAGGGCTCTGCTGGACTGCCTGTAACCTGAATACCCTCATTACGGAACCCTTGCTGCTCAGCCCATCTGTTCTTTATTAGAGCCCATAAAGCAATCACCACAACACCCTGTCCAGTGAACAGTTTTCTGTCTTCTTTGTGGAAGACCAGGCAGTTCCTGGAGTGAATGACGGAAAGAGAATTTACTACACTTTTGCTTTCTTCTCCTTAGTGATTTGATCTATTCTTATCAAAATAGAACTACTGGAAAATGTCTTTTTATTGTACACAATATTCAAAAATAGGGACAACTTGCTCTTTAGGCCACTAATTTATTTGCAATCAATGTTATGATTTAATATTTGTATAAAGACTCACATTAAGAAACGCTAAAGAAATTTTTATTTTATTTTTTATTTTTTGTAAGACAGAATTTATTCACAGAAAAGAATACAGAAAACATTAAGGCACCTGGTAGAGGGAGAAAATTCTAGTGGGGAGAGAGAAGCTCTCTCAGTTTCTCTCCCAGTCTTTCCCCATCTCCTCCTTTAGGCCTTTAGTCTCAGGGTATATATAGGTGTATGAGTTCCTTGGCCAGGAAACAAATGAATACAGTCCCTTCCACCAGGGGCAAGGTGAATGAATGTATCAGAAACGCTAAAGACATTTTTAAAGAATTATTTTCTTAACACATTCAATAAACCTGTCCCGATCCCTTCCAATGTATCATGTACTGTTTAAAATCACTCTGATCATCAAAAAATTCATATGACTCGATAAAAAAAGGAAAAGACTGTGGTGTTTGAAATGTGCTGGCAGACACAATATTGGCATCCTTGAGGTAAACAGCTTGCGCAGAGGAGAGAGACCAGGAAAACATGTTCAGTTGTGTGATTTATTTTGAAATGTCAGGACACTGAAATATATGGAGCTGGACTTCAAGTAAATGGTCAGTAGTAGATATATGTATTTGTGATCTATCACTGTAAGTTAATGTTATAACATTTATTAAATATTTTTCCAATCCTAACCACCATTTACAGATTTTTACCTCTATTATTTATTTATAAGTTCAACACAATTTTGTTGAAAAGTCATAATTGTCATCTCAATTTTCCACCTGTAATAATTAAGACACAAATTGTGTCAATTCCTCAAATATGCATAGCTAAAAAATGTTGGACTGGGATTTGAACATAGAAATTCTGGATCCAGTTATAGATCTTACCTAAACTCATCCATAAACTCTTTTTATCGACAATAGGTTGGTTGTAAAATTCCATTTTTCACAGTCTAATTTTCTAAAAAATAAACCATGAAAGCAGATGTTTTCATATATGGTTGTTAGTGTTAGATTTCTTTTTCTCTTTTTAAATATTTTTAAAACTAACAAAAATTATATAGTAGACAAATTACCTGGATTGTAAATTCATGTGAGATGTAAGCTAAAGAGCTTTCAGGTTGTTTGTTTACTTTTCTGCTCATTTGTGAATTCTGGGCTCGGCACCCATAGCACAGCGGTTACGGCGACAGCCACATACACCAAAGGCAGAGGGTTCAAACCCGGTCCAGGACAGCTAGACAATAATGACAACTGCAACCATAACAACAGAAAATAGACAGGTGTTGGCAGGTGCCTGTAGTCCCAGCTACTTGGGAGGCTGAGGCAAGAGAATCGCTCAAGGTCTACAGTTTGAGATTTCTGTGAGCTGTGATGCCATAACACTCTACCAAGGGTGACATAGTGAGACTCTGATTTAGCTCAGAATACATTGCTGGTTTCTTGAGTAGAAAAATGTAAATTTACAAGATATTGGAGGCCACTTTTCCCCATGTGTTCCTAGAAACAGAGAGATCAGTTTAGAGCAAAAAAACAATTATGGGATTTTTTTGTTTTATTTTCTATTATTACCATAACAACTGCTGTGGCCTTACTAGGCACTTGCTCTTGCATTATGTTTAAGCACCCATATGCTTTAATGAATTCCTCTGTTTTGATTAAACTTGAGTTGTTTTTTGTTACTTCCACCTAAGATGACCAACTCTCACGTTAATACCATAGCTTTTAGGGAGCAACAAGCTCTTCAAGATTAAATATATCAGAAACAGACCTGGGAATGTATATTCTGAAATATTCAGAAAGATTAAACTTTGCATCCCATGGAAAGCAATAATTTAAGAAGAAATTATTGTAAAAATAATTTCTGTAAAATGAATACATATGTACAGCATTTTCAAAAACTGAAATTTCAAAAGAACGAAAATCTAAATCAAATTTAAAAATATTGAACTATTGCAATTTCATTGTTCTCTCATGTGTAGAAGAGCCACTGAATTTGTATGCACATGCTGTATCAAGCACAGGAATAAGTTATAGACGCCATGAAGGAAGTCTTGCTAACTCTATAGTGGGATACCTATGAATAATAGGAGGATGATGATTATATGAATATTCAGTGCAAGGCTTCTCACAAAAGACTAGAACTCTTGAGAATGTGGGTGCTACTCAAAATAATGATAAAAGCAGGTTAGAAATAGTGGGAAGACAGGATTCCCACCAGATCTGTCTCCCTCTGAAATAATGTGGTACATGATGAAAGCCATGGGTTGAAAAGTAATCATACGTACTTCCCTTGGCTTTGGATTTAGCAGAAGTCTGTATTATGTGAGGTTACTGAAACATATCTTGCTTCATTTACCACAGTACCCTTGTGATGTTAGTAGCATGCTAGAAAGAGAAGTTGTTGGTCACAGGGTATATATATGTATCAGTAGCTAGTCTCTCTTCACCCCCTCTCCACCCACACAGCCTTCTAAGTTTCAATTAGACAGGAGTAATGCCTTTTAAGATTTTTGGGCCATATGTGACTATGTTTAATAATAATGAATTACATACTTCAAAGCAATTCAAATATTACATTAAAAATGTTGCACCACAAAAAAATGTGAAGCAATTGATGTTAATTACCTTATTTAAGCATTCCACATTGTATACATACATCAAATAATCCTATTGTACCTCATAAATGTTTACTATGCAGAATTATGATTTCCCACTAACATATTATTTTAAATTGTTTAATAGATAAAAGATACACATTGAAAAGAAGAGGAAAGAAGGAAGCTTTATTTTATTTTTAAAACAATCATTATTTCAACATTTTTTTGAGATTTTTAATTTAAAACAAATGTATGTTAATACATATATTTTACATATTTTGAGGTGCTTGTGGTACTTTATTACATGGATAGGGTGTGTAATGATCAAGTCAGGGTATTTGGAATATCTATCATCTTGAATGTGTATTATTTTTACCTGCTGGAAAAAATTCCAGTCCTCTGAAATTGTCTTACACTTTGTGGCATATGTACATATCAGTACAGTCGGCCTAATTCTTTACGTTGACCACTTCTGTGTATTGACCAATTTGATAAGATCTTTCGATGGTCAATTTGCAGAGGTTTTCGAGTAAATGGTATGTTGTTGGTAACTACAGTTACTCCACTCTGCTGTGGACTATCAGAGCATATATCTTTCATCTAACTTTTCTATGTACCAGTAGCTAATCTCTCTTCATCCCCTCTCCACCCGCACACACTCCCAACCTCTGGTATCTATCTTTTTACTCTTTCCCTCCATGACCCTTTCCAGCTCCTATTTATTTGGGGTGGGTAAGATGTAGGTGAATTACTTGTAATTATCCCATAGTTTTAAAATAGAAAACCTAAATTTGAACTCACCTGATGATTTTGTTATCTATTGTAGATGATATAAAATAATTAAAGTGTTTTTGTTTATTCCTGTTTATAATTTTTTCGAGTGACATACTTCCGGAAACAATCTCCAGGATGAAGTCCAGGCTGCCTCTTGCAAGTCTCACAGTAGGAAATGGTTTATCTCCTTTTGTCTTTCTCATTTCTTCTGCTACAAAACCATTCAATTCTTTGATCTTTTTTTTTTTTTCATTTTGCATTATAAAATGCATCTTCCCACTTAGGCTTTCCACCGTGTCAGAAGATGATGGTTTTCCCCTCTTTCTTCAGTTTCTGTTCCTCACCTTGATCTCAAGCTGAGTGATGAGATTTCTCCTGTACGAGAGGTCTGTCTTCTGTTTCCTCCACTCTCCTTCTTATCTGATGAGTAAAGGATGAGGCTGTTCACAACTGCAACTTCCATCAGCCAGAAGAATATTTTTTTCCATCATTTTCAGTACCTTCTTATAAATCTGTAACATCCACAGTATCTTTTTTTTGGTAAACTCTTTATTTTGAAATGTCCTTCAGAAGCTGTGATATATTCTTATTTATTTATTTATTTATCAAACCATAGCTGTGTACATTAGTGCAATCAAGGGGTACAATGTGCTGCTTTAATATACAATCCGAAATGTTTTCATCAAACTGTTTAAAATACCCTTCATGGCATTTTCTTAGTTATTGTATGAAGACATTTGTATACTGCATTTAGTAAGGTTCGCCTGTACCCTTCTAAGATGCACCATAGGTGTGGCCCCACAAAGTACCCTCCCTCCTCCCCAACCTTATCCCTCCTTTCCCCATATTCTTGTGCTATAGTTGGGTTATAGCCTTAATATGAAAGCTATAAATTAGCTTCATAGTAGGGCTGAGTACATTGGATGTTCCAGCTCCATCTATGTAAACATGAAAGAGGTAAAGTCTCCATCTTTCTTTAAGGCTACATAGTATTCCATGGTATACATGTACCACAATGTAATCCACCATATTGATCAGCTTTGCCCACTCATTCTGTAAACTTTGTGCATTCTAAATTAACTGTCATTTTCTTTTTTTGCCTCAAATTGAACAGGTGTTTCTTCTTATAAACAGTGATCAATTTTGAGGGCCAAAGAATGTACTCAGCATTGTCACTAACTTCTTGTCATAGCATGAGAGACACAAAATAAAAAATGTATTGGGCATCTTCTCACATTAGAGTGGTAACAGGACAGATCTGACATAAGATTGGAAAGGAGTAAGAACTTATAATATCTGTGTCTTGGTTGCCTGCATTATTTCACTTAACATAATGAGCTCCAGTTCCATCCATGTTGCTGCAAAGGACAAGATTTTATTCTTGTTTATGTCTGAATAGTATTACATTGTGTATGTATACTACTTTTTTCTTTATCCATTTGTTCTTTGACAGGCACTTAGGTTGATTCTATTATCATTGCTATTGTGAAAGTGTTTTATAAACCTGTCAGTGTCCAGGTATCTTTTTGACAGACTGGTTGTTTCTCCTTTGTATAAAAATACATTTTAGGGATTGCTAGATTGCATAGTAGTTTTATTTGTAGTTTTCTGAGGATATTCTATACTGTTCTCCATAGGGACAGTACTAATTTAAGTTTCCACTAATAGTGTGTAAAGCTTCTTTTCTCTGTATCATAATCAGCATTCTATTGTTTTTTGACTTTTTGTTAATAACAATTCTAAATACGAGACAATGATATCTAATTGATGTTTTGTTTTGCGTTTTCCTGATTATTAGTGATGTTGAGCATTTTTTCATATTATTTTTGGCCACTTGTATATCTTCTTTGAAAAATTTCTGTTCATATCATTTGCTCACTTTTTAATGGGATTATTATTTTTTTACTGTTGAGTTGTTTAAGTTTGCTATATATTCTGGATAACAGTAATGCACCAGCTAAGTAGCCTGCACAATATTTTCTCTTATTCAACTGGTTGTCTCTTCACTGTCAATTGTTTGCTTTACTTTGAGGAAGCCTTTTAATTTCATAGAGTCTCATTGTTTATTTTTGTTTCAGTTGCCTGTGTTTTTGAGATCTTAACCATGAAACCTTTCTCTGGATCAATTTTTTGGAGCATTTTCCCTATGTTTTAGTATATTAGTTTAATAAAATCTTGAATCTATCTTGAATTTTATAAACGTCAAGAGTCGGGGTCCAATTTTGGCCTTCTGCATATGAATATCCAATTTCTTTTTCTTTTCTTTTCTTTCTTTCTTTCTTTTTTTTATTTGTTATTACTGTTATTGTTGTTGTTGAGACAGAGTCCCACCCTATGCTCCTGAGCAGAGTGCAATGACATCACAGTTAACTGCAACCTCAGACTTGGGCTGTGGGCATCCTGCCACCTCAGCCTCTGGCAGCTGCTGGAATTACAGGTGCTCACAGTGGGCACCTGGCTTGGTTTTACCAATTTTTATGGGAGTTGGGGTCTCACTCTTGCTCAAGCAAGTTTTGAACTCGTGAGCTCAAGCAATTCTCCCTCCTCAGTGTGCCACAGTGCTGAGATTACAGGGGTGAGCCACCAATTTCTTAGCATCAGGAAAACAGTATCCTGGGACAGAGCTTGTGGCTCAAAGGAGTAGGGCTCCAGCCCCATATGCCAGAGGTGGAAGGGTCAAATCTAGCCCTGGCCAAAAACCACAAAAAATAAATAAATAAATAAATAAAAGACAATATCCTTACTCAATACATGTTCTCAGTACATTTGTCAAAAATCATTTGGCTGCAATAATATGGACTTATTTCTAGGTTTTCTATGGTCTGTGTGTCTGCATTTCATACACATAGATGAGTTCTTTCTACCCGTTGTCCACCCATAGTCTTGAATTATTCTTCAATGAGATTCTTTTCTACTCTGCCTCAGCATGCCCATTCCATATCCACAACCGAAATCTATCATTATCATTAGTCATTATCCCTCCATGATCTCTGTAGTTTACAGCACAGCCTCTAACATATCCTCCCCAGTATTTTATTCTGCAGTTCCAAATAAGATGTTTTTATTCTCCATCTGTCCCCACACAGCTTGCCTATCTACCACTTTCATCATACCCTCTCTTTTCTGATTAGACAAGCAGAATAAAATAAATACCGGGATCAATCACTGTTATCAGTACCTTGCATGTATTTTGATTTCCTCCTTCTTCTTTTTCTCTGTTTTGCTGAAATGCTCAGAAAGAAATGAGAACCTTTTCTAATCAAATATCCAGTTTTTTTCCTGTGCCTTTGCCCGTGCCATTGAACACTACTGAAAAATGACATAGGCTGATTGTATCGTAACTGTCTACTCAAGTGAAGCTTAACTCCAAATGAAATCATAAATTCTTTGAGTTTCTCTGTATTCGTTTCCTGTGCCTATGGTACTAAATTACCATAAGTGAGGTGGCAACAGCATTCAGTCATACTTGTTGAGGCTAAAAGTCCAAAGTCAAGTTGTCTACAAGGCCACAATTCATGTAGAAGCCTTAGAGTGCAATCTTTTCTTTTCCTCTTTCAGCTTTTGGTGGCTATTAGCAGTTCCTATTTGTGGAGACATCACTCCAATCACTGCTGTTGTGATCACATTATCACCTCCTCTTTTGCCTGTTTCAAATTTTCTTCTGCCTCACTCTCATCAGGACGTATGCAAATTGGATTCAAGACTTATCTGGATAATTGATAAAAATCCTCTTTTCAAGGTCATTAAACTAATTATGACTGCAAAAACCCTTTTTCCATATAAAAGAACATTTAAAGGTTCTTGTGATTAGATTGTGGAAATATCATTTGGGGAGAACACCTTTCAATTCATACAAACTCATTTGTGTATTTTCTGCATTCACTAATGCACAAGAATCCTTAATCCTTGAAGACCTCCTTCGTGTAAACGTTCAACTGAAGACTTTGCTTCTAACTCTCTCTCCTTCTCATAATTAATTTTTCCTTTCTACTAAATTATTTACATTGGTAAAATATTTTCTTGTATTCACATTCCCTGCCAATATGCTCTTATTTGTCTAAACTTATCCTTGGAAAAGCTGTGCATAAGCCCTCTCTCTCTCTCTCTCTTTTTTTTCCTCATTCTTATTCTCACTCCCATTTTCTTTTAAACCTATTCCCATTCAGCTAATACCACATTTGATCCACCACAATTGCTTTGTTAGGGTTAACAATGACTCCCATTTTGATCAATCTAGTAGTCAATGCTCAATCTCCATTCACCATTGTGGAGATCACTCTCGTTCTTGAAACAATTTAATCACTTGACTCAGAATTTCATTTTTTTCTCTACTTCACTAGCCCTTCTTGAGTTGGTGTTTTCAGTCTCTTTTCCTAGTTTCATCTCTTCTCCTTGAACTTTTGAATGGCTTTTTGTAGTGTTTGGTCTCTTTTATCTTGTTTCTTTTCTTGAATGACTTCCAATCTATACCTTTACATGTCATTGATATAGTGATACTTCTGGATTTATCTTCCTTAATTAGACCTCTCCCTTGAAATTCAGACTGATTTATTAAACTACCTGATGCCTGCAAAGTTAATCTTTCTAAAATGAACTCCTTATCTCACTGTCCATATATGATCTACCTGGAGCCTTTTCTGTCATGTTTGATTCTGCTCTCCATTACATACCTCCAAAATGTTAAAGTCATAACCATCTCTTTTCTCTCAAATTCTTCCCCTAAACCGTTAGAAAATATTTTTTCTTTGACTTTCAAAATATGTTTGGGAGCAAATTATTTTTGTCCTTTCCTTGTCTTCACATTGATTCAAAGCATATGATTTCTCACCTAAGTCCTGCTGTAGCCTCCTAGCCAGTCCCTTGATTTGTACCTTACCTCTTTAAAGACTACTGTCTACACAGTGCTTAGAAAATATTTAAAGATATAAAGGTAAACTAATTCATGTTCTAAGACTTTTTCATTTAGTACAATTATCTAAGTTTTGTTTCAGCTAAATTCATAGAGCATTTCATTTTCTGTGAAGAGAAATGGTAGTAAGTATAAACGTTACTTTTGCCTGTGCATTTTGTTTTTAAATTATTCAAGGGGAAAGAAGGGTTATTTCACTTCATGGTGAATGAAACTAATATGAAAATAAAATATTATAGTGGAGCTCAAATATTAAATTCATATTTGCAATTAATATAATAGTAGGATTACTTAAAAATGCAGGTGTTATCAATACTTATGAGTCAAACTTTTAAAATAAGAACCAGTTTTACATATAAATTATTTATTTTTTATAAATAATGTATGTGTGAAATATATATATTCACACACATCATATATAAAAATATTTTAAATTATACTTAACACAGTTAAATAGTGGACATTAAAGATATTGTCAGAAATATCTTTAAAATATTTTAAGGAAAGAATTAGCTGTTAAGAACTACCTTGGAGGGGGCGGCACCTGTGGCTCAGCGAGTAGGGCACCGGCCCCATATACCGAAGGTGGCGGGTTCAAACTCAGCCTCAGCCGAACTGCAATACAAAACAAAAAAATAGCGGGGCCTTGTGGTGGGCGCCTGTAGTCCCAGCTACTCGGGAGGCTGAGGCAGAGAATCGCCTAAGCCCAGGAGTTGGAGGTTGCTGTGAGCTGTGTGATGTCACGGCACTCTACCGAGGGTGATAAAGTAAAACTCTGTCT
>CAUYON010006551.1:0-34797 GCA_963573935.1 Arctocebus calabarensis | reverse complement strand
CCAGATGTTGAATGGTTAAGTTTAAATCTGAAATTTCTTTACTTAGCTTCTTATTGGAGGATCTATCCAGCACTGCTAAAGGAGTATTAAAATCTCCAACTACTATGGAGCTGGAAGAAATCAAGTTACTCATGTCTATTAGAGGTTTTCTTATAAATTGAGGTGTATTCTGCTTGGGTGCATAAATATTAATAATTGAAATCTCATCATATTGAGTATTACCTTTAACAAATAAGAAATGTCTGTCTTTATCCTTCCTTATTTTGGTTAGTTTAAAGCCTATTGTATCTGCAAATAAAATTGCAATGCCTGCTTTTTTCTGTTTTCCATTTGCCTGGAATATAGATGACCATCCCTTCACCTTGAGTCTATATTTATCTTTTAAGGTAAGGTGGGACTCTTGAATGCAGCATATATCTGGCCTGAGCTTCTGTATCCAGTCAGCCAATCTATGCCTCTTTAGAGGACAATTTAAACCATTCACATTAATAGAAACCAATGAAATATCTTGAGAAAATTTAGTGGACATTTCAAATTCTTTTGTCGCTGTGTGAGTTGGACTTTGATAAAAAGTTTCCGGATGAGTTTACTTTTGTGTTGGAGGATTACGCTGGTCATTATGGAGATTAGGTCTGAGAATATGCTGGAGAGCTGGTTTAGTTATATCAAATTTCTTCAACATGTGGATGTCATTAAAGTATTTAATTTCTCTGTCATAAGTGAAACTCAGTTTAGCTGGATACAAGATCCTGGGTCGAAAGTTATTTTGTTTTAGGAGATTAGAAGCCGATGTCCACTCTCTTCTTGCTTGAAACTTTGATCAGAGAGATCTGCGGTTATTATAATATTCTTCCCCTTGTAGGTTATAGATTTCTTACGTCTGTTTGCTTTCAAATTTTTTTCCTTCATATTAACTTTACTGAACTTAATTATCATGTGCCGGGGGGATGTTTTATTCAGGTTGAGTCATGCTGGGGTTCTGAAACTGTCTGCTATCTGAATTTCAGAATCTCTTGGCATGTCTGGAAAATTCTCTTTCATAATCTCAGAGAGAAGAGTCTCTGGGCCTTGTGACGCCACTTCATTGTTTTCAGGTATCCCTATAAGGTGAATGTTGGTTTTCTTCGAGTTATCCCAGAGCTGTCTGAGAGAATGATCTGTTTTTGCTTTCCATTTCTCTATCTCTTTGTCGGTTTGGGAGCATTCAATAGCTTTGTCTTCCATGTCAGAAATCCCCCTTTCTTCTGCTTGCTCCATTCTGTTGCTGAGGGATTCTACTTTGTTTCTCAGATCTTTGAGGGCTGCAATTTCTTGCCTCAATGTGTCCAAATCTTTGGTCATTTGGTCTTTGAATTCCTTGCTTCTTGAGACAATTTTTGAAATGCACCCAGAATTTCTAAATCCAACTTTTCCTCTATTTTATTGATCTTGTTTGCGATCCAAATTCTGAATTCAATTTCTGATATTTCAGCCATCTGTTTATGCATAGGATCCTCACTTGTGTCCGCCAGATTATTCCTTGGGGGTGTTGACCTAGTCTGGTTGTTCATATTTCTAGAGCTTTCCCATTGATTCCGCCCCATGATTAATTTTACACCGTTTGGCTAGATGAGTAGATAAGGACAATTTGGGCTAGGAGTTCTAGGAGTAGTGATTGACCAGTTCTTTGCTTAAAAGCTTGGACTGGTGTCTGTACCTTTTCCCCTAGAGTTTTGCCACTGCTTGCAAAACTGGGGACCTTCTTGGTGTGGTGGAGTTAAATGGCTCTGTCTTATTTTCAGCTGGTCTTTGTCTTACCCTAGAGAATCTGTTACTCTGGATTGAAATCTGAGCTGTGAAGGAATACCAGAGTTAAGTCACCACACTCCCCACAGGCAACAATTGAAAAAGCCAAATCAAACCTTCTCACTTCCACACACCCAGGGTACCACTTTGGAAAGTCCTCAGGTGATTAGCCCAACTGTAGAGGTCCTAATCAATTGTCCTAGCCAGAAACTATTTCAAATGGAAGAATTAAAAAAGTCTCTGGCAACTAGGTAGCAGGGATCTGCTGGAAGCTCTTGTATAATTCACTTCAATGCTCTGTAAATTCCACCCCCCCAGCATGTAAATTAGTCTGGGAAGGTTGATGCCTCCTTCCCAACCTTGCCCCTCAGTCACACCCAGTTGGTTGTAACAGTTGTGATCCCGTTTCCTCCAATGAGCAGATGCTCCAGAGGTTTGCGCCTGCCTGGGTCACATTGAGGTCTGTGGCTCCACAACCAGTCCGCTACTCCCTATCACAGTTTGGCAGGGGGAGGTGAGGCCTGACAACATGATTACTTAACAGGGGCTGGGGCGATTCACTCAGTTCCAGCCCTGTCCCTGATTGATGTTGCTGCTGGAACAGAACAAGTTCGCAGGATTTATTTCTGTCAGGGCTATTTTCCCTGATCAGACTGGGGCTGCAAATGGGTTTTACTCAGTCTGTGAGTTCCAGCCCTTTGTCTCAGCTTTCATCCCCTGAGGGCAAGGTTAAGCAAAGCAGCCCCTCTGCGAGTATTCTCCCACAACAATTCCACAACAATTGGAAAGGAAAATCAAACCTTCCCACTACCACACACCCAGTGTACAACATTGGAAAGTCCTCAGGCGATTGGCCCAGTTAAAGAGGTACCAATCAATTGTCCCAGTCAGTACCAACCTCAAATCAAAGAGTTGAAAAGTCTCTGGCGACTAGACAGCAGAAGTCTGCTGGCAGCTTTAGTATAACTCACTCCAGGGTTCTGTGAGCTCAGGAGGGCCCCCTCAGCCAGTAAATTAGCCTGGGAAGGTTGTTGCCTCTTTCCCCACCTTGCCCCTCTGTTGCACCCAGTCTCTGGTAACCCTGCAGGGTTGTGGTCCAGTTCCCTCCAGTGAGCAGATGCTCTAGAGATTTGTGCCTGCCTAGGTCACACGGGGCTCTGTGGCTCCTCAGCCAGTCCACCAGTTCTGTCGGTGTTGGCAGGGGGAGAGGTGAGGCCTGACGACCTGGGTACTTGATAGGGGCTGGGGCGATCCACTCAGTTCCAGCCCTGTCCCTGATTGATGTAAAGTAGATGAAAAAGCTGATAGAACAGAGCCAGTTTGCAGAATTTCTGCCCTGTGGAAGAGATGTTGGGCTGCTAATAGTCCTGACTTAGTCTGGGAGATTCAGCCCTTTGTCTCAGCTGTCATCCCCTGAGGGCCAGGTGTGGCCAAAATTTAGCAAAGCTTTGGTCTGCTTGGCCAGCCACTTTTTAGCTCACTCTCTCACCGCTCTGAACCAGGAGAACAGCATAGACCAGTGGCAACCCACGCCCTGTCCACACCCCTCGAGAAAGTGTTCAAGAATCTGGACTCCTTGGGGGACAGACCTCCAGACCTTAGGGTGAGAGTGGAGGGGAGTGCCGGGAGTCCCAGCTTGCAGGTAGAGAATATATACAGTTTTATACAGCTTTATGCCTGGCAGGAGAGTGTGGCGGCACAGGGGAAGGAGGTTGGTTTTTAGAGGGTCTCTCCTGTGGGGTAGAGTGGGAGGACATCTGAATTCTGCTCAGTTGTTTGTATGGAGGTATGGCGTATACTGCGAGCTGTTCTCTTGGGGGAGGGGACTCCTGTCCGCTTGGTGTTGTGCTCTGTACCTTTTATTTGTATCCTTGGGGTCACAGGTCGCTCCAGCAGGTTTGATGTGCATTCCTCGACCTTGTCTCTTGGCTCAGCCCAAACCATTGGCTTTCTCGCTAAATTTCTGTCCTTTAACTCTCCTTCTAGATGGGAGCGTCTGCAGACGGCTGGCTACAGACCGCCATCTTGGCTCCTCCCCGTATGATCTGTTTTACAAAGTTCTTAAATTGTTGTTAGGTATTTTAGATGTGTTGTACCCCCAAAGCCAAAAATACCTTGAATATTTTTCTTATTTGCTTCCTACTTTTTTTGAATACAGCACATTGCCCTCATACTAGTTTTTATTAACTGCTTCCAAAGGCAATCAGTCCAATTCTCTAGCTTCATTCCATTTTTCACCTTTTCACCACTATGCATGTTGATGACCCATATTAAGAAAAAAGACCAACTGAGGACTGAAACAATCAATATACTTTAATTTTTCAGAAGCAAAATTGTGACTCTGCATAAACATACTAACCAGGGAAGAAGAATAAATGTTACCCTCTGCTACGGAATTTAGAGATGAAACTCACACCATACTAAATATATATGAGAAGAAGATTTCTCAGAAGGCCTGAGGGTATCTCTCTTGTGTTCTCTGAACTGTCCTGTGCCTTTCCCGGCTGTCGACATGGAAGACAGGAGGAGATTAAACTTCTTCTCTAACCATGCCCTTCTGCCAAAGATATCTGACTTTTTATTCCTATTGGATTTCTAGCTTTTATAAAGCATCCCCAAATTTTGAAACTGTAAGTAATTGGCAAGTGAAGTCAATTCAGGTATCTGTCAAACAACTTGCTGCTACTTAGGTGCCATTAAAATGGGAGTCTCTATTGTTGAAGTATTTATGTAGCTATTTTCCTAGGATTTTGCTTATCATCCTACTGACTTCAAACCAACTTTTTTTTTTTTTTTGACTAATCTCCCATGGGTTTTTCTGAATTCAGATCACTAATTCTGCTATAGTAATATACCAGAGAGCTATTTATTGGAGATCTTAGTAACAGAAACTTGCTTAGGAAAAATCAATCACACCATGGGGAAATCAAACATGAAATTCTACTTAGAACAGTAAGTTCATGACAGTCATCATCCTCACATCAGCCAATCATGTATTATTTAGTAATTATTTAACAAATGGCGCTTCAGTAGCTGTTGTGTGCCCAGCACTGCTCTAAGCACTTGGGAAAGAACAGGAAGGAATAAAATGTGGCCTTCATAGTCTGTTTTTACTAGGTGAGGCCAAAATGTTTTCCTTTATGTATATGATAGTCCTGTTAAAAAGCTGGAAGACTGATTGTTGAACTCTAATTGTAAAGGCAAAAAGTCTCTGCTCTTAGCCAATTTTTCACATTAAAATTTTCTTTGAGAGAAAAAAAATATGGCCCTCAACCCGAGTCTAGAATCCTTTTGGAAAGACAGGCAAATAAGAAGATGATGGATTCCAGGCTATCAGGACATCGTAGAAGACAATCTTTTGGTAGGAGAACTCTAACCATGAGGATGAAGGCAGTGTCTTATCTCTTAACCAGAGGCAAACCACATCATGAATGGGGAGTTCAGGTTAGCACTAGGACATAAAGTGGACATGTCCAAAATTACCCTGAAAGAAGATTAAGATGGTGCCACGTGGAGACCATCCCACCATCCTCTTGATTGATCTGACACACTTATTTTCCCCAATCTTTCATATCACAAGATGCTATATAAATATTTAAAAAGAACTGTGCCTTTAAATGGTACCATCACTCCCAGCTGGGCAAAACACTTGCCCTGAGAGAGGCAGTTTCTGAGACTAGAAGAAGGATCTGAAGAGAGATTCATATCCGCCCTCTCAAGCTCCCATCAAGGCTTTTGCTCTTTGAGCCTGATGGAATACCGGAACTTTTTAACTGAATGTATATACTTGAGTTCTCATCAATTAAATGTAATATGGTGCAACTCCACTATCTGTAAACCTTTTAATACATTTTTGTCCTCTGAACATGTCCCTCTCTCTGTCTGCCCCCACAGATGTGGCAGGGGCTTGTCACTCACTTGAGTGTCCACATACCACGCTGCAGGTGCCCCGCCGGCTTCGGGGTTCAGCCTGTTTCAGTTGCTGCAGCCAGAGCTCTTCACATTGGCTTTAATTCTGCAAACATTAACTGAGCATTCTTGCTTCGTGCGCTGTGCTGTGAACATACAGATAAATCAAACAAGCTCATGCATTCAAGGAGCCTGCCATCCACAAGCACTTTTCCTAACAGAATTATCTTTTCCTGGTCTCTTTGTCTCTCCTAACTTTTCGCCATCGCCCTTCACTGTATCACCCGAAGTTCAGCTCTCTGCTCGTGCCCCGGAGCTACCACATTCACCACACAGAACTGACGTTTTCAAGTGTACTGTTTCCCTGATACAGGTGCCAGGTCACCCATACTTCCAACAGATGTCATAAAGTGCCAGTCATGAGGGAACAAGATCAGTGACCTCCTTGGTGTCCTCTCAGCAAACTCCCTGCCTTGCAGTGGCTCAGAGCTCTCTGCCTTTCCAAGGTGGTTGCCCCATGATCTGACTTTTGCTTATGGAAGTGTCTGTCTATTCCCATGGCTTTCAGTGAAGCAAAACTAACTTTCTTATGCCCACAGAAGACTTAAAAACCCTGAATTCTCACATGCTTAATTTTCCCCATCTCTGCTTCAAAGCTTTTCTCCTCCTGTAGCTAACACATAACACAATTCTTCTTCAAAAGATGCCAGTTCATGTTTAACTGCAGCACTTTTAGAAATTTAAAAGCAAAAAAGCCTTTTGGTTGTTTAACATTCTTTTGCTCACTGTACACGGTAAAGTTATAGTATAAGGCAATGTGATACCACTTCTAGGAAAATCCCTGGAAACGCATTCCCCCTAAAAGATTTGCTTGGGTACTTGAAGTGACACAGGGCAGTCTTACCTGTAGACTCATTCATTCCGGGTAAATGAGAGGAGACCCGGGGGCATCTTGTGCCCAGGTCTCATCACAATAGCTCAGTCTTTTTTGTTCAAGGAGCAAAAAACTCAGAGATTTCTGATGTTAAAAAAGAATGAACTTTTGCGGACAGAGCTGAAGGTGCTACTTGTCCACTTAAAGCAAAAATGACTCATGAGATTCTGGATTAAATCCCAGAGGAATATAACAGTTGCTTCTTGTGTAAAACCCCAATATCTGTGCTAAGAATATTAAAGGGGAAATATTGGGAAAGTGGGAAGTATTGTGCTATTGTGTATAAAAGAGACGGCTGCTTTGGGGTGGACTTCTCAAAATGGTAAAGAATTAAATGTCCCCTGGTAGTCCCATAAAGCCCATTCAGATGCTGGAAACCTTCTGGTTTCACTGTTTGGTAGAGAAAAATACTAGCTCCTATAAAATCAAGGAATTTCGACCTTCTTTCAAAATTAAGACAGGCCCACTTTTATCCTTCCGGCTGAGGAATGAGCTGCTATTCTTTTCTTCCAAACCCTCACATTTTTGTGTTCCTTTTATTGCCCTATTCTGGTGGCTTTCAGCCCTGGCAGCACATCAGAATCACCTGTGGAACTTAAAAAAATACCAGTGTCTCACCCTCATCCCCCCTTTTGATTTATTTGAGCTGGGCTGGGATCCAGGCATTGGTATGTTAAAAGCTCCCTGGATGATTCTAATATTTTTCTAGGGCTGAGATGTTTTGCCTTCCTCTATGCTGCAAGCAAGTCAATTTTTCCACTTTACCATACACAATATATTGTGATTTTTCTTACCTCAACCATTTTATGTATCTTTTATGTACCTTTCCCTTACCTGACCCTGAGTTCTGCCTTCAGCCGTCTCTATGAATACATCATTTGATTACTGACTTTTCCTTCGTGACCACTCTGACTCCTTGCAAAACATTTAAAAATAGACTTTTCAAAAGGGTCCCAAATGCTACTTGTACACATAAGTATATGCAATGTAGATACCCAATTTTATTCTACATTGGTTCAGAAAATGACTGTCTCGACCAAGAAAAAGTGTCAGCAACAAGACATCCTTTTAACAATAAACAATGCTGAGATCACTTCATTAGAATGTTAGCAGATCTGGAAGAAAAGGAGAGAAATCATAGTTTGATCTTCAAACATGTTTTTCAAGTCCCCTTTTTAGATTTCATCTCCGTAGACTCAAAAAAAGATTCTAATGCCAAAATGAGGTAGGGGATAACTTCATTGACTATTAGGAGGAAATGTATATCTATTTTAAATATATTTTTTAAATTATTTCTATTTCTATTTATAATATTTGTTTTCCAAGGCAGATAAAAAGTGGAACTAAAATTTCCAAAGCCAAAATTCACTTCTAAACCAGATACTCTGACTAAAATAAATCCACCTTCTGCATCCTGGTTAGAACTCAACAGCTGGCTCCAGGGTGACATTAATCTTTGGAAGGAACCTTTTGATCTTCGGCTCCTCAGCTGTCAGTTGCCACTCAGAATATCTGTTTAATAGGTGCACATTTATGAGAATATGAACTACTTCTTACTTCATATTTTGGAGAAATTCATGCTTTGAAATAAATAGGACAAACTTGCGGCTATGCCAGTAGTCAGATTGTTTTTTGAGAAAATCATTTTCTGTCAATTATTTATGCAAGTACAAGTAAAATTAAAGTCTAAGGAACAAAAAAAGCAGTTGGCAAAATTTCTAAGACTTGACTTGAGATGGAATTATTAGTGGGATTATTACGAGCAAGAACCACCCAAAAGCACACTGGAAACTCAAAAATATAAAAACCAAAGTCTGGCAGCAGAACTCCTACCACTTTCAAGAGGCAATAAATGCTTTTACAATGTCAGTTAGTTTTCAGTTCAAGACTAAGGATGAAACTATTCTTCCCCTCTATTTATTTATAAGCATTATTCTTATGTATAAGGAAAATGTGAATACAGGATACCTGAAGAATCCTCGGGCTGGGAAGTGGGGATAAATGGATGAATGTCAGTCACGTGAGGCCTAATTTGGTAACCTGAGCGCAGTGGGTGACTACTGAGCACCTCCCAGGAAGAGGCGGGGCTAGTGCATAGCAGCGGAGGAGCCTTCCGTGATGAGCTCCCACCACCACCACTGGGAATTAGGTTGTGCATAAATAGCCACCTGCCAAAGCAAGTTAGGTTTCAAATGCCTTTCCCTGTAAATTAGTGAGGAACAAAGGAGTAGAATAATCAGTAACCTTAAAATGAATATGCTTCTTTTAACATACTCTTATTATTCATCATTACAAAGCCCAACTTCTAGGTTTAACTCTGTACTCAGCATCTTCAGTTGAGTACCTAATAGTGATCTTGGAATTGATGTGTACTAAAACTGACCCCCTGATCTTCCTTCTTCTCTTCAATTTCAGTTTATGGCAATTATAGCCTTTTAACTGCTCAGAGGAAAAAACCTTGGAAGCGCTGGTGACTTTTCTCTTTTTCCCCGTTTGTCCCATCATGAACGTGTAGCTCCTTTGAATCTGTCCTTAAGTATATCAGAATCGTACCATCTCTTACTTATCAGCTCCGCTGCTAACACCAGAATCCAAGCTGTCCTAATCTCTCAGTAAGTTGTGGCAGTAGCCTTCTGACTATTCTTTCTGCTTCTGTCCTGTTCTTCCCCTTAGGAAAGCATATTGTCAACAGAGCAGCCAAACTGATCCTATTGGGTCAGATAATGTCTCTCTTCTGCTCAATACCTTTAAATGGCTTCCCATTACACCTAGAATTAAGACTGAAGTCCAATGTTAGCTCACAAGGACCCACAAAATCTGGACTCATGCTACCTCTCTGACTTCACTGCTTTTACCTCTCCCACTTGTTCACGGAGTTCTTCAAATATGTCGAGCAGGCTTCTGCGACAGAGACTTTGCGTTTGTTCTTACCTCTACCAGGTCAGCTCTTCCCCTGCCTTATCCTGCTCTTCCTTCAAGTTTTTTCTCTAAAGTCATCCTCCCAGGAAGGCCTCCCTTGAACACTATGAGCAAAATTATATATATCCCAACATCCAGAACTCTGTAACTCCCTTTACAGTTGTATTTTCTCCATAGCACTTATCTCCATCTGACCAAGTTTATACATGTGTAAGTGTGCTTGTGTATTTGTTCACCTTCTGTCTCCCCCTACTAGAACACAAACTACATGAGAGCAGGGATTTTCCACTGTCTGGGTCCCTGATACGTCTCCCAGACCTGGCACCCAGGAGGTTCTCAATAACTATTTTTGCATGAACAAATTAATATATTAATGAATTCGTTACATTGAATCCGGTGCTTTTTATCATGGTTTTATATTTTATTCTGGGCCACACCAGCTGACCTTTCATTTTACTTTGCTGTCTTATCTTATATGCCTCAAGATCTTCTATCTCAGCCTCAAGCTCTTGCTTTTTAGAGTGGACTTTTTCCATTTTTTCTTTGTTTCAAATTCACAATGGCATATTTGGTTGAATTTTTCTTCTATTTCATGCCAACATTTTTCTCATAAATATATTCTTCCATATTTTCCTGCTCTTGCTTTGTTTTTATCTTTTAGTATCTTTGTATGTAGACCCTACGCTAGTTTATGCTTTATGACTCATCTCTGAATGAGGAAAATGTTTTTGGACCCACTGCGTGCAGGAGGGCAGTAAAAAAGAAGAGGTCTCCTGATGGCACAGGGGTCTCAAGGATTTAGGGGTAAGTGAACCTTCATTTTCCTTTCTTAACCAGGGAAACTTCCAGAAATACCCAGTGGCCTCTGGCTTGTACTCCCGCCTCATCAAATACTGCTTCCTGCAAACAGGACTTACCTGTACAATCCTTCTCTAATTTGTTACCTACCTTTTCAATGTGGTCTGACTCATTACCAAGTACAAGAATGACCCTCCGTGAACTCTCTTTCTCTTTCTCAATTTAGCTAATAGAGATTGTTAGTTTCATGACCCATGGGGTCTGCTGGCTGTGTGTGTGTGTGTGTGTGTGTGTGTGTGAGACAGAGAGAGAGAGAGAGAGAGAGAGATCTATAATCATAGACATTCTCTCCCCTCATCTTCATGTGCATCACTTTCACTAATGTTGTCAGCTCATCCTCTACATTCTGTGATTTGCTGTTTCAAATTTGTCTTAATTTGTTAAAGATAGAATTCCAATGTAAAACTATCACATGTGAACATCTGTTACATCTATGTAATAGAAATAGAAAAATATTGTTTTGATATTTTGTGAGCATTGGAAATATTTCATAATTACATGTATTAATTTTATTTTTGTCAGATTTATATAATGCACACAAATTTAGTAATTAGATGTCCTGCGACTTTAATCAGAAGCATCTACAATTATTTTGGCTTGGTATTTTTTATCTTTAAAAATGACTAAATTAGGCAATTATAATAACTAAGAAAGAGTAATGTGTAGCAGGCTTTCTAATACATCAGCTTTAGTAATTGTTGTGTTGCAGTAATGGATAAGAGCACACAGACTCTGGAATCAGAGTGCCTTCCCTGAAGCTCTGTGTCTGACCCTTAGAAGGCATATAACTTTGAACGTTATTTAGCATCTTTGTACGTCAGTTTTCTCAGTTGTAAAATGATAGCAATAGGGTTGTTGTGAGGATTAGACAAATTAATATTTGTAAAGCATGTAGAATAGTGCTTGGCACATGGAATTATTACTACCATCATTTCATGTTTAATAGTACTCATGTATGTATATAATTTAAATAACTTAAATGTAAATTGTAATATATACAACATGCTATTAGAATATTTCTTCTGGACATTTTTCTATGACAGGTTAAATAGTTCATATTTTGAAAATTAGTGAAGTTATGCATATGACAATGATTTAACATTGGGTTTTAGGTGCTATATGTTACCGTTAAATATGCCTTTTTAGTTATATGATGTTATCCTAAGAATGGCTATTTAAATAGGTCATTTTCACAGTATCATTGTAATGCCCTGCACTCATAATTTATTAAGTTTTGTAGGTCTTTTTCTATGGCTATATGTGCAATTCCATAGCTCTGAAGGCTGTATCATGAAGGCATGAGGTCAAAAGCATTTATAATTTTCTTTCTCAAATAAAATATTGCAAATGGTTAACTAGAACTTTTGCTTTTGCTAATGACTTCCAATCATGAGCATAGTAACTTAAGGATGAAGGCAAAATGCCTGTCTTTGCCCTTTCATTCCTTGAGTATATTTTCAAAGAAAAGGGCACTGTGGGATGTGAGAAGCACAGCAATTGATCAAGGAAGATTTTAGCTCTCTGGGAGCTTCTGTCCAGCAAAAGAGATGACATGAGTGTATGTTCCTTGGGTAGGGAAACCTTGCTTAGACAATGAAGGAAAAAAGGAGGGAACTGCTAACTTTCTCCTGCAAGCTTCATTGTACAGCGCGCATTTTTCTGTGATTGATCGTGGTTTGAGTGTAACTTTCTGCAGGCTTCATTGCTTAGCACGCATTTTCCTGTGATTGATCATGGTTTGGGTGTAACTTTCAGCTTGGCAGATTTAGGAAGTTGAGAGCATCTTAAGGACCGCTACATCTTCCAGATCAGAAATGAGTGAGCACCAGGCTGGTTGGTAAGACTAGTATGAAACCCAGAATTTCAATTTACTGATTTAAAATTTGTATCATATTGCTAGTGTATTATTATCATGTTAATGTATTAATTTATAATTGCTTATGGGCAGTTGATCGATTGTGCCCATTTAATCATAGAGAACACTTTGGGGAGCTGCATGTTTATTATTTCTTCTTGGGGAACAAGGAATAGGATCAATCAGTTAGATCAAGCCTACATTTAACCAAATCAAGCTAAGACAATGATATATTTGCCACCACAGAAGGCATCACACCACTTGTCTTCAAATGGGAAAGGAATACTTGTAAGCCAAGTCTTTCAGTTCTACATATGCTCTGTTGACCCTGCCCAATGTTTAACTTTAGAATGTCTCTGTAATGTGAATAAGATTCTGATTGAATCTTTTTCTAGATATAATGATCAGATTATAACTGACTCCTATAGGCACTGGTGTTCTTCCATCTTTTTAATGTGATTTTCATTGTACATCTTTGCTATGACAATTATGAAGTAATCTTACTATTTGAATGGCAGTTCACAATTTCATATCACTTACATTGGAGATGAATATAATTAAATAAATAATTTACATTCCTTACATATCTGATTAAGCCAGAAACTCACATAGTAGGCAATAATAAAGTTAATCAGTAAAATAAATAATCATAAACCATTAACAGACCAGAAATTTTTTATTACCTACGAAGGATATCAAATATTACATTTATATTTAAGTTTTTCTAATGCACCAGAGTTTCACAAAAACCAAATTAATCAAGGTAATTTAACCAAACTCAACACTTCTTTAAAATGTTAAAAGAAATGAATTCTGTGCCCATCCTTTCAATTAGTTTAGCACAGAGAGAAATCTCAAATGGTTGAAATTATCCTCTGGGTACAGGGAATTAACATAGTATGTGTGGTCCTAAAGATTGTTGACCCTCCCATCCAAGGGTTAGCTAGTTGGACTAAAGTCACATAGCAGCCACGTCTGACCAGATGAATTATTTTCTATTGGCCCTACAATTCCAGCAGTTGGAAATTGGACCTACTAATAATTTGGAAACAGTACAGCAGAAACTATTTTCATTTTATTCCTAGTTGAGAGCCCCTGCCTCTCAAGACAGCCAGTCCTCAGTTGCAGCCTGTCCTAGAATTAAGAAGGAGCCTGGCTAGACTTATCTCTGCCTCCTCCTCCTCCCACCTCTAACTCTTCTTTTTGCTCTTCTCTGTCTTGGTCTTGTTCAACCTCAATTTAATGATGACCCTAAAGTGTTTCATCAATATCTAAATGTAAGGGCTAAGGTCACCCAGAATCATCATCTCCCAGAAGATGGAAGAGGCACAGATTTCCTCTTGAAGCTTCTGTCTCTGAACTCCCCATATCCACTATTTTCTACTCAATATAATGGGATATTTATAACTATTTGGGGGGGACACATTTAGTAAAGGAAATGGGCTATTCATATATGCTGACTCAAATCCCTGAATAGTGACAGCACAGTATGATTACATCTACACTTCAAATGAATTAAAAGGACACAGTAAGATAAAATAATTTATTATATAAAGCATGAATTTAATTCTAATCATGATATTTATTACATTAAAACTTAATTCAACCAAGTTTTCATGTACCAGCTACACAGGATGTTTATAAGGCCTTTTCTTTCTTAACTATATTTACCCATGGCATAAAATTATTATCATTTCTATAATTTCAGTTTTTAAAAAAATCAATAAATAATTTAAGAAAATCCATCAAGCCAGTTATTTCCTATGATACAATATAATCAGAACAAGGATTGAATCTCGGTTTTACTTTTATTTTAAGTATTACATTCTCTTCTTCCATTTCTCTTCCTCTTTAATGTCTGCTATGAAATGTTGAGATATTACAAACTTTCATTACTTATCATCATCTCATTTTCTAATTCAAAATGTTTATATCCATTGTACAGCTGTTACAGGCATACTTTGCTGAATTATAATTTTACACTTTTTTTTTAGACAGAGTCTGACTCTGTTGCCCTAGTATAATTGTACCATTTTTATGTCTTTCTCATCCATAATACCTTGAACCCTATGAAGGCAGGAAGGATGTCTTTCTCCTGTTTATGTCTCCAGTGCCTTTCACAATGTCTAGAATTTAGCAGAGATTCATAATTTTTCCCTAGGCACAGACTTAGCTTTTCTATAAATATTAATGTCAAAAGTATAAGTACAGTTTCAATGTCATGACTGCATTTACCTGGTGCATTGAATATACAATGCCTGAGGAAGAGTTCCTATAATTTTTCATATTTTGGTTTGTATTGAGCTATAAAAGCCCCTTAAGATAATGCATGAGTCTTTTTACATACTGCCAGTAAAGTAGCTATTATATTATTAAAATTTCCATACATATTCTGTAAGAAAATTGAAATTCATTTTTTTAAATTATAAACATGAGCCTAAGAAATAGTGGAGGTGGCTATGAACAGTAGTAGTTGATGTTCTACTAAGCAAATTAGCCTTTAGGCACTGAAAATCCCTGAAGGAAAAGTGTCTGATGATATTAGATTCCATTCTAATGCTGGCAGAAGGGTATATATGTAAATGTATATATATAAGAAACAATTGTTCTCTCTCTTAAGAACAGTGCTCCAGCTGTTTTCTACAAATTAAATTAAGAATGTGCATAACATTGATGCATATAAGCTTCAGACACATTTCAACATATTAATATTAAGCTCACCATATTGCACTAGAGACATACGTCAACTTTTGGATTTCATTCTTATTTGTGTTTCTTATCAGTATAAGCTTCCATTTGTGAGAAGTTGTATATTCTCATTTATAGTTTCACATATCATTAATTTTTTATTGATTTCATTTTAGTTTGATAAGTTAGCATACTATGTTATTTTTCATTATCGAGTAGTTAAGAATAGTAATTTTATTGATTAGGTGAACTCAATATTCAAGGTAAAGCCTATACCATTTTTCATTATTTAAATGTGCATCTCAAAAGTGCCGTTAAAATGAAGTTCTAATTATAATTACAGTCAACTTAATTTTTAGAGAGTATTAAATTAGACTCCTATTTGTACATGTCTGATTTTTAGACTATTTTAGTGATAATTTATGTAGATATATGCCTTCCATGAACATTAAATCTATGCTGAGGGATACTCTATTGTAGAACTCCGAAAGTTCAAAAGCTCCTTGACTAATTGGGGACAGTGGAAGTCTCTGAGAGTGGGATAGTTCTCTCTGAGCATCCTGCACATTTCAGGACCATTGTGTGGAAGGGGTGCTTTTCCTACAGTCTAGCCTAAATTTCCCTGGGAGGCATATTTCTCCTAGGCACTCCTATGTCTAGAACCTCATACAGCTGCCTCGGAAAAATCAGAATACAGCCTCAACTTTTCAGCATTAAGATCTTCAACCTCAGAGATCTGCTTACCTTCTGAGGCATCTTATAAACACCAATTTTAAGCATTCCCATTTATTTCTTCTGCTAGTTAAGCATTTCCATTCATTTCTTCTGCCAGGTTTCTAATAGATAATCAGATTTTAGGTTTATTCAAATTTAGGTTATTTTTTAAGTTTCTATTTTAAAAGAGGAGATTCAGACCACTTAAAATCTTACTTCATGGATACATCAGAATTATAAATTTTTACCCTTTAACTTTAAATATTTCTTGTTTCATTAAACAAATCTTTTACAGAGTCACAAATTTTTTCATATGGCATTGTTTTAGCTACAATCTTATAAAAAACTTTTCATTTAGTAATCTAAGAGTATGATTCAAATTAATCATAAATAAATTGGAAGAAGTTTGAAACTTCAGATTTCATGTCCAGGTCCATGTAATGAGGTTAGAGCTGTCCGAAGGAAGCTGTACTTTTTCACTTTGTAGACAAGACTTTGGTACACAGATATTCTTGTTGTTTTTTCTCTTCATGCCTTATACTCACATCATAGTCTAGCCTTTTACTTACCACTGCACACAGTTGCTAGGGTTAATTGCTCCCGAAATATAAATATGATTTTGTCATTTTCCTGCTGTAAGTAGAACTTGGAATGAGTTAGAAGCTGTTACATTTTCTGTTTTACTGATAAGGAAGCTAAGAATTAGACATTAAATCATTTTCCTTATAGCAAAAGGTTAAGACCAGGGAGAACCAGGATTCAAACTCAGCTCTGTCAGTGTTGACGTGCTAAGTGCTGGTAAGGAGATCTGAGACAGCTGAAAGAAAGAAACAGGAACGTTCAATTTTTATTGAACTACCACATGGCAGGCACTTTGTTAATAGCGGTAGCTATAAAAATGAGCAACATATCAGTCCTAGTGTGACAGAGGAGCAGTAAAGTATTGGTCTTATTTTGTCTAATTTTCTTTTCTCTTATGCAGGAGGCTGTGCCATGAGCAACGTATGTAACGTCCCATGATACGATAGTGAGTCCTTTTAATTCTTCCAACACAGCAGCAGAAGAACATAGTGGAGGACGATGGCTCCGGATTTCAAGATGTGGACTCTAGGCAGGCTCCCTATATGTTTGTGAAGATAAAAAATGATAATTAATATAAAATTCTTAGTCTAGTCCTGACAAATGATAAGTTCCCAGTCTATAATAGCTATTGTTAAATGGGTTTTTACTTATCTTTCTCCTGGACTATAGGGTTTAGAAGAAGATTGTGTCTAATTTCAGGAGCCTTAGAATCTGACAAATGCTTGGATTATAAAATTTTAATTCAGTAAATGTTACTTGGATGAATGGCATGAATTACATACCACTTAAAGCTGTACACAAGTAGAGACTCATAAGAAGATAAAATTGTTTTGAGTAGTTCAGTATGGATGGGGACATTGGAAAAAGCCTAAGCTATAATGATAGGCATATACTGTATCTTGAATAGCTTTACAAGCCATGTGAAGAAGATTGAACTTCATCCTGAACAAAGGATAACATAAAGCATTTTACGCATAGATAGCACAATCAATGTCACAATGTTTTCATCACAAAACACTGTGGCTACAGTATAGAAGCAATATTGGAGAGAAGCCTAAAGGGAAGCCTGGTGAGCAGTTAAAAGAATATTAACATAGTATAGGTAAGAAAGGGGACCTTCAATGCAAAGTACTGGCAAATACAGACAGGCTTGACAGCTGTCTAGAGGCAGCATACTCTAAACTCTTTTGTCAATGTAATAACAAATAGCAAGATATTTATGCAGTAATTCCTGAATACCAGTGTTCAGACTCACAAAATCCAAGTCATCTTGGGAAGCTTGTTAAAGTACAGATTTGAGGGCTTATCCTCAGATGTTTTAATTCAGTAAAGATGAGTCTAAAATACTGCACTTTTTAATTCCCTAAATGTACTTTTTACACATCATTTAAGCTTTAATTGCACCATGCTTTATATTTGTGTGTGTGTGTGTGTGTGTGCGTGCTGTAACTAGTGAATGGCCAGGTATCTCCTCCATGCAACCACTACTAGCACTGTTCCAGGTGAACTGGTGCTTAGAAGATAAATTTAATACAATTCCTAAGTTCAAGTGACTTACAATTTGATTAAGAAGGCAAAGTTAGCATGTAAAAAGAGACCACAAACTGATAAGTCATATGACACTGATGGCAGATAGTGTAAAGGCTACAAGGTGACATCATCATGGGAATTGGAACAGATATAATTTGAATGTGCCTATAATAGGGAGTGTATTAGAAAATTAGAGAGGAAATGTGACAGCCCAGTTATGATCTGACTAGCACAGAATGAGCTGGTCATGTGGAGAAGAAGAAGAACATCATGAATGGAAAGAAAGGAGAGAGTTTAGGAGCCCCAGAAAATCAGTGTAGTTTGGTATCCTGAGAGATAATGGAGAAACTTAAGTGAAAACTATTTTGGGAATATGATAACATCAAAAGGAAAAGGTGAATTGAAAAATGGCGAAAGCAGGAGGAGGATGGGGGGTTAGAGTGATCTGTTTCAGTAATTTCAAGCACAAGGTTACAGGATCATAGGTCTGAGGTGGTGGATGTGGAAGTATAAAGGGAAGTGTGATGGCTAATTTTATGCATCAATTTAGGAAGGCTGCAGTATCCAGGGGTTTGGTCAAACATCAATCAAAACGTTGCTGCTAAAGGGTGTGTTAGATTCATGTCTTCATCTGTGTTGTGCTGCTATAACAAATTACCTGAGACTGCACAGTTTATAGAAAACACAATTTATTTCTCACAGTTCTGGAAGCTGGGAAATCTAGGATTAAGGAATTAGTACCTGGCGAGGACCATCTTGTAGCACCATCCAATAATGGAAAGCAGAAAGGCAAGAGATGGTGTGTGTGAGTGCGCATATGGAGGAGCTTGGGAGGGTGGGAAAGAAGCCAAACTCATCCGCTTACATTGAACCCCCTTAGGCAATAATAAAACTACTCACATGATTATGGCATTAATCATTCATGAGGGCTCTGCCCTCTAATCATCTCTTAAAGATCTCACCTCTTAGCACTGCTACATTGGGGATTAAGTTTTGAACACATTTGAACTTTGGAAGACACCTTTAAACTACAGCAATGCAATTAACATTTAAATCATTAGAATTTGAATAAAGTAGACTACCCCTTGTAATGTGGGTGAGCCTCATCCAATGGGTTAAAGACCTTATCAGTAAAGACTAAGATTTCCTGTAGAAAGACTCTTCCTCAAAACTGCAACATAGAATCCCTATCTGATTTCCCAGCCGGCTGTCCTATGGAATTTGTGCACAAGCTTGCAGCAGCGACTCTCACCTGAATTTCCATCAGGCGTACTTGCTTTGCATATTTTGAACTTACTGGTCTCTCTAAGCTTGTGAGCATATTCTTTAAAAATTTCTTTCTCACACACACACATATAAACATATACTTACATATGTATCTCTCTCTGTGTGTGTATATATAAGAAACAGAAGCAACAGCATGTGTGTGTGTATGCTGTTGCTTCTGTTCCTTGAATAACATAGAAAGAATGAATGCTAGAGATACTGTGAAGGGGAAAAGGTTTAGCATAAAAGGAAGATTTTTTTAAAAATCAGAGGTAACTTCACAGTGTGTGAAAGAGTGAAAGCAGCTGTAGCTTTAGAAGCTGGCTGTGATCTATTGTCCTCATGTGCTTCCCTCAAAGGAGTTCCCCCACCCCCCAGTATTTAATGGTGCTGGTAGACGAGCTGTGTTATATCACTGTGCTGTCAGCGTTCCCATTGACCTCTTAATCATCTGGTTTCTTTTGTTGTTAGTACTATACAATTTAGACTTTTCTTCTACTTGTTTAAAGTTTTCTAATTTTAGCATGTTTCAAATATCCCACTCAACTTAAATAGATGTTTAATAGCCTTGGAATTTAAGTTTTGATGCCCCTTTCTTACTATCTAAAGGAACTAGCAGGAGATTCCACCCCCTTGGGTTGTAGAACTGGGTAGTACACCCAGAAGACAATACAGTGTCGCTGCTTTGATGTCAATGAGAGAATGAAGACAAATGTAACCTTGGAGTAACCAATTATTCTCCTTATTGAAATTGTGACTCGGTTCTTCTATAACATCATTCTGCCTCAGATCCATCAAGTATATTTTTTAGTCTTTTGCTATTCAGACTGACCCCTGATGAATGTTTCCTATGATGGAAAAATCAAGGCAAAAAATTTCAGAAGTTTGTGTGGTACTGTAATTTTCCTTACACACAGCTCTCTATTCCCACAAAGCATCCTGTAGAGTGCTTGTTTCATCTAATTTACCACCCCTGCCATTTCAGTACATTTCCACTAACTACCTGAACTCATTATGCACCTTATTATTCCAAGTTCTGTTTAGAAAATTCAACAAAATTTCTTGAATTAATCAACTATGCTAAATCTTTCCAATAACACCAACAAAATCACAACTAAGGTACTTGCAATAAATGTAATAACAGAGCTCTTCTGAAGATTAAGAAATGAACATAGCAGAGAATCGCCTTCTCTACATCCAAGTATTTACATTCGACGTATTGCTTCCTGTGTAAGTGAACACATGCAGTCGAAACTATTTTCTCTGAAAACCTGTATCTATTCACCCATTCTTCTCAGGACTCTAATTTTTTCAAGTATCCAAGTCTCATCCACATGCTTCAGTAAAGGCTGATTGGTCTAAATCACTGTTGCCCAATATAACATACCGTAATAATGGAAAGTTCTATATATATGCAGTCCAATGTGGTAGCCACAAGCTACTTTTGACTGTTAAGCATTTGAAATGTGATTAGTGCAATTAAAAAAACTGAATAACCACACATGTAGGGTGATTACCATACTGAACAGAGTAGGCTATCAGTGATGGTATTCTTTTATTATCCTTCCAAGGAATGAGGATAAAGACAGATAGTTAAAGACAATGCTGAACAATGATACAAAATGGAAAGTCTTCAGGGAGATTCAAAGTCTATGGGAGAAATTTTCAGCATGCCCATAAGAAGCATAAGTCAACAATACCAAGTGTGGAGCACATAAATCTTACTGTTGATGAGAGATTAAATAAGTATAACTACTTTGAGGGAAAAAGTTGGCAATTATCTTATAATGTTGAACTTGTTCATACATAGTGACCAAGCAATACTCCCAATATATACATTAAAGAAATGTCTGTGTATGCACGTGGTGAGATACAAGAAAAAATTTTTAACAGTGTTATTTGCAATTGCAAAAATATAAAAACAACCGTATCAATTGTCAGAGATCCAAAGACACATTTGTGAAATGCTACATATGAGTAAAAATAAGCCAACCACCACCACATGTATCAACAGAGATAAACCTTCTGGAATCTCAGTTTTATCTGGGAAAAAAGTATATAGTTGTAGATGACTGCATGCATCACACAGCATTTTTACAAAGTCAAAACAAATTTAAAAGGCATATATTTTACAGATGTATACATATATGGCAAAACTAAAGAAAATCTAGGAAATGTTTGATTTATTTTGGATACCTAAGTGGCTAGGGATACATTGCTATAAGATCTGGGTGAGGTATACATGCAGAGGTGAGGTTGGGAACATTCTACTGAAGTTGTCACTACAAGCCACAAATAATTTGATGTGTATGTGTGTCTTTGTGTGTGTATGTTATGCCTTATTTGGTATACATGAAATCTTTCATACTTAAAAGAAAACAAAAGAGAAGAAAAAGCAGTCCAGAGAGAATTATTTACTGCATCAAAAATCAACAAAGTGAAAAACAGAATCTGGAAACAATATATAGTCTATAATCTTCAGGTTGTAACAAAGAGAAGAAAAGAAGCAGGGATCTCTGACCAATACTCAGGAAAAAAAGCAGGGAACAGAAATTGATTCCAAGTGATTCCAGATAGTGAGTGTAACAAAGACATCAAAGCAGCTCTTACAACTATAGTCAAAGAATTGAAGGAACCTATGTTCAAAAAATTAAAGGAAAATATGACAATAACTAATCTCTTCAAAGTATTTTCAATAAAAAATATAAACTATAAAAAAAGAATCCAATAAAAATTCAAAAGTTGTAAATAACAATAACTGGACTCAACCACAGATCTGAGCTGGAAAAAGAATCCATGAATGTGAAGATAGAGATCAACAGAAATTTTCAGTCAGAAGAACAGAGAGAAAAAGATTGAAAAATAAAATTAACAGAGCCTCATAGTCCTTTGGGACAATTTACCAACATACCAACATAAAGTCCTAAAGTAGAAAAGACAGCAAAAGGATATCTATCTTCTCTGTGTGTGTGTGTCTATTTTTATCTCTATTATTTCTATCTCTATTGATAGATGTATTTGAAAGATAATGGCTGAAAATTTCCCAAATATTATGGAAATCACTTCATATTGCATGCACAGAAATCCAAATAGAAGAAACACCAAAAGATTACTATTGAGAAACATCACTATCAAACTTTTGATCATCAAAAAACAAAGATGTTTTGAAAACAGCAAGAGAAAATCAACTGAAAAGTAATTTATCAGAAAAAAAATCTATATTGCAAAACTGTTTCAAAAGTGAAAGTGATAAAGACATTCACAAGTAAACAGAAATAATGTTTATAGCAGACCCAGCTTGGGTGAAATACTAAAGGAAATTCTTAAGGCTGAAAGAAAGTAACACCAGATGGCAATGTGAAATACAGGAAGAAATGAAGCTACTTGATATGGTAAATACATAAGTTGAAATAAAAGACTTTATAAATACATTTTTCTTCTCTTAACTTTTTGAAAAGACAAAAGATATGTTGGTATTTTTTGATACTTATATTATTGATCTCATAACACACAGTATATAGATGTACTATAATCACGCATTTGAAAATAATAGCCCAAAGTTGGGGGGAATTAGATAACTTGGAGCAAAGTATCTGTTTTTTTTTTTTCTGGTTTATCTTTCCCGTGTTCATTTTTTTTAATGAAATTAAATCATAGCTGTGTACATTAATGCAATCATGGGGTACAGTGTGTTGGTTTCACATACAATCTGAAATATTTTCATCAACCTCGTTAACATAGCCTTCATGGCTTTTCTTGGTTATTGTGTAAAGACCTTTATATTCTGCATTCAGTAAGTTTCACCTGCACTGGAGGTGTCTGTTTTTTATCAGAATTAACTTAGAAGGTAGAGATTATACAGTGGGATGAATAGCAAGACCCAACTATATGCTGTCTATAAGAAACACACATTTAATTCAAAAACACAAATAAGTTGAAAATAAAAGTTTGAGAAAGAAACATCACATAAGTAGCAACCATAAGCGGCCTGGAGTGGTTATAGTAATGTCATAAAATTAGTTTAAGGTGAGAAATATTACTACAGACAAATAGGCACACCTTATGATAATAAAATAGTTAACATATCTTATAGTTGTATATAATATATATACAAATGTATATATGCCTAACAATGGCACTCCTGAATACATGAAGCAACTGCAGACAGGATTGGAAGGAAAAATAGACATTTCAAAAGTAATAGTTGTAGATTTCAATATCTCATTCTCAGCAATTAATATGACAACTAGGAAAAAATTCAGCAAGTGCATAGAAGACTTGACAACACTCTTAACTAATTCAGTGTACCTGATACGTGTAGGATACTTCCAAACTATCATTGCAGGACACCCAATCTTTCCAAATGCACAAGGAATATTCTCCAGGATAGAGTGTGTGTTGGAATACAAAATAAGTCCCAGTACATTTTTTTAAAGAGGTAATTATACTAAGTTTTTGTCTGCAATGGAATTTAGTTAGAAATCAATAACAGAAAGATGCCTAGAAAGCCTTCAAGTATGGGGAAACAAAACAGGACATTTCTAAATAAGCCAAGAAGACATTCAACGGAAAGTTAGAATTTATCTTAAACTGGAAACACAATATATAAAAATTTTGTGGGATGAAGCTATGTGGTTTAGAGTTTTCGTTGTAAAAATATTACATGGAATATAGCCATTCTAGTTATCGATTAGCCATTCCACTACAATGGCTAGAATCCATAAGATAATACTAGCTAAATGTGTGGAGATAGAGCAAATGGTATCCTCTTACATTGTTGTGGAATACAAAATTATACAGCCATTTTGGAAAACAGTTTGGCAATTTCTGAAAATGTTGAACATAAGTTTATCAAACAACAGAGAATGCCATTCTCTTCCCTAGCAAAGTATCCAAGAAAAATGATAACACATGGATACACAAAGCCTTGTATGAGTATTTTCAACAAAGCATTATTCACATTAATTAAGATGAATAATAAATCCAAATACTCATCAACTGGTGAATGGATATACAAAATGTGGTAGACCTACACAATGGAACATTATTCAACCATGAAAAGGAGTGAAATACAGATATGTGCCCTGCATGGATGAATTTCCAACATATTATACTAAGTGAAACGAGTCCTATTCAAGTGACCACATATTGCATGTTTCCATTTACGTGAAATGTCCAGAATAAACAAATTTACAATTACATAAAACAGATCAATGACTACGCAGGATTAGGGTGGGAACACAGATTACTGACACAAGGATATTTTATGATAGAAGGCTATAAAATTGGATTTAAGTGATAAATTTACTATATGTCATTGAATTGTACACTTATAATGGAAATTTGTTGTGGTTTATAAATCCACCCTAGAAAAGCTTTTAAAGCACACATACAAAAATAATCAGCTACAATCGCCATCATTTTAGTCAGTTGCCAATTGTTAAGAGACTTCAGCCATAAATAAATAAGGTGGAGGGTGGGGTCTCAGTGTGTGACACATCTTATACCCTCAATTAATCTCCAACAATAAAAAATAAATAAATAAAAAATAAGCTGCCTGAAACACATAGGCTAATTAATTAATTATTCATTTTGATTCAGGTTTTATATTGGCAAAGCATTCTGTGAAAGATCCATCACTGACAAATCAATTTAACCTGAAATTACCGCATTATGATTCCTTTCCGTCACTGTATGTATATAATGTGTAGTTATCCTAAATATGCATTCAAAATCTATTTAAACATTACATGTAACTATGTTGTGATTTACAACATAAAATATAGTATAAAGCCCAAATATTCCCTACTTATCTTTATAAATGGCTTCAATTAATTTCTTGTATGTCTGCAGTGTGTCTCTGCTATCTGTAGGAAATTTAACCTTAATTGCCTTTAAAAAATTTTTTTTTATTAAATCATGGTTATGTACATAAATACAATCTTGCAGTACAATGTGCTGGGTTTTTTTTTTTTTTTTTTTTGAGACAAAACTTCAAGCTGTCACCCTGGATAGAGTGCTGTGGCATCACAGCTCACAGCAACCTCCAATTCCTGGGCTTAAGCTAGTCTCCTGCCTCCACCTCCCAAGTAGCTGGGACTGCAGGTGCCCACCACAACGCCCGGCCATTTTTTGGTTGCAGCTGGGCCTGGGCTGGATTCGAACCCCCCAGCTCAGGTGTATGTGGCTGGCGCCTTAGCCCCTTGAGCCACAGGTGCCGAGCCAGTGTGCTGGTTTTATATACAATTTGAAATATTTTCATTGAACTGGTTGACATGGCTTTTCTAAATGAACTCTCCATATTAATTCATTCTAATAGTTAATTGCTCCAGCATTAAATCAGTATTTCTGACTTCAAAAGATAACACTTAGATGTGATTATAAATTTACTACTTAAGTACCTCAATCCTGTTTAGAATTTGGAGCTGGGAAATGTATATTAGGTATAAGAATATCCTGAATGTAATAGTTTGCTGATAAATATTTAGTAACTGGATTGTAAAAATTAAAAGCTGTGATTTACACTGTATAAATGCTACCTGTCACCACAGCAATTATAAGCTAGTGATGTCAACTAGCTTGCAAAATTCCTGAACGTTTAATAATTGGCTCTTATAAGCTGTTACAATTTAACTCTGACACACCGCTTTCCAGCAGGTATCTACTTGCTTACTAAAACTTGAACTGTCTTGATGTGTACTTGTTTTGGGAATCGTTGATTCGAAAGGTTGTATTATGTTTTCCCATTAGAGGTGTAAGTTCATTAAGGGCAGGATTTCATGCTGAATTCCTCACAGAGAGAACAGTATTTCTCTGACAACTTGTTTTCCTGATGAGCATATCCAGGGATGTAGAGATGGTTAGTGTGGATCACCAAGGTCCTGGCTGAGTTCCCACTGTCAGAAATCCTTCCTGGCTCTCAAGGATGATTGGATTCTGAAGTTGGAATGTTCCATAGACTCCCTGTGAGTCTCTTGCTAAGGTCATTCAGGGGACTGTTAAGGGTGGCACCTCGACTTCTAGTGGTGACTGGAATTACTTCGCCCAGAATCACCTTCCATGAATGATTCTTGTTTGTAGTTTACTAATGAGAAAAATTTATTTAATATTTAGAATTCAGAAGAGTGGAAGTCATTATTCTTAGAAATTATGGTGGTCTCCTATGATGACATCAAACAAGGAAGCACAGACTTGGTGTGGCAGCTTTACAGACCTCTCTACTGCCCACACTCCCAACCCCTGCTTCACGGCCCTTCTTGGTGACTAGGTACTCATGACTTCTCATGCTTCCCTCACATGTTCTGGCTTCCCTATCTGCTTCAGTGCATCAGGCTACAGCAGCTGGTGAGCTTCTCTGGATCCCTGACCTCCACTCCACTTGGAAACTTCAGTTCCACTATTTCTCCTCCATTTGTGCAAGTCTTAATTCTTAATTAAAATTCTATTCTTACATTACTTCTATTATTGCAGTGTCCTGGCCCAATCTAGAGTGATACTCTTCCTATTTTAGGACCTCCATGTATATCCAGGAAAAAAGTTCCTTATATTTTATATCTGCAAGTCAAGATTTCTAAAAGTAAAACTCAAAATCTAATCCTATAGGGCATTCAATTGAAGTAGAACAAATGTAATGTTGTATAAGGCCAGCTCTATTGATATAAACATAACAGAAAAAATTCCAGATTTAATACATGGGCTCGAGCAGCTGGGAGAGGATTCTAGGAGTTAGCTTCATTAGTTGATCAAAATCTGAACTAATGATGTCCAACATTAAATTAAGTGGATATGTTGGAACTGTTTAGAAGTACTATAGAAGAGCAGTAATCAGAATAATTTGGCATTTGGCAAGTGGCTCATAGACAATAATGTCCCTAAGAATGAAATAAATAAGTGGCCTATTCAAGTCTTATTTGATGTGTATCGGCAAAAACAAACACACATAAAAACAGACAAACAAACAAAACTCTGGGTAGATGACTATAAACGGAAATACAGAAAGGCACACTTCTCAGTCAGTGCCCAGGCTTGAGTCAGTTCACAAACTCAGCGTATCTTGAATGAAGGAAAGGATAGATCAGCTTGAAGAATACCGTCGTATACCCCAAACATTTATACTGTAAATATTCCACTCTACCTTCTCTAAAGCAACTTTCCATACTTAACAGAGTGACTATGCTTTGGGGAGGAAAAAAGGACATACTCAGAATTTCCAAGGTTCCTGGGCACTGTCTCTTACCTGACTTAATCCCTCAAAAGCCCAAAGCACTGTGGTTCACAGTCAGAGTTTAGGTGATCAGTGTAATTTATGCTTATGTCCATCTCACAGTGGGTCTAATACGTTCCCAGTCAAACTTCGAGCTATTTTCTTAGTTCTGGAATGCATAGTTGTAAGAAACCTACGTGGGGATTACCAGGGTCGCCATATTAGTACTGCTAGCTTCAAATTCAGAGTTTTTATAATAGGAAAGCCCATGTGGAAAACTTTAAAACTACTTCTTTCTTCCAAAAGAGTAAACAAAAGCAATCAATGTAACCTGCCCTGTGTACCCTCAATGAATCCCCAACAATAAAAAGGAAGATCAAACAAAAACAATATTGCATTCTTAGGGCCGCGCCTGTGGCTCAAAGGAGTAGGGCACCAGCCCCATAAGCCGGAGGTGGTGGGTTCAAGCCCAGCCCCAGCCAAAAACTGCAAAAATATATATATATATTGCTTTCTTTACAGGATCTCAGAGATTAGTGCCATCAGCAGAAACCTGACAGTTTCAGAGATGGTAATCCCTATCATGCGTGCCCATTCAACTAACCAATTTTGCATGTGAAGTACATAGATTTACTGTCACTGGAGAATGACAGTAAATTATTATAATCTTTATCAGTTATAATTCTAATCACAGCTAATTAGAGTAGCTGTAACATGATTTCCATTCTGGAGTAAATTAATGCAGGCCATGGTACCTAGTATATAGCTGTTTATCTGATGTGACTTTTGCCCTGGTTGTAGAAGACCAAGCACCGGGCTTATAGAAGCGGCCACCAGTTCTTGAGGGAGGCACTGGGAGCGAGACAATCTCCTGGCCGCATGGAGATGTTTTGCAGCCCAGAGACAAACCCTCAAGCAACTGCATGCATTAATGAGATAAGATTGGTCACTGGTTAGCAAGCAGGTGTTATACTTTGGACATTTGTGGTGCAACAGGGTGAGAGTCCAGCCCCTGAGGAAAGCGCATGTAGTAATCATCAAGCACATAACTCCAGTACCCACGCATCTGTTGTATAATGCTTCAATAAAAGGCCATGACAGAGGTTACTTGGGGCTCTCCCTGCACCTATGGGAAGCCCACCTCTTGCAGGCTTGTACCTTCAATCCATGTCCTGACTGTTTTTATTCATGCTGGAAGGGGTCTCATAGCTGTCACTGACACCTGGTATTTGTTAGACCATTCAAAATGCTTTTTATTTACTTAGCAGTATAGCAATACACGTTTGTCATCAGGCCCTAGTGCTAAATCAGCTCTGTGGTTCTCCACCATAATCTACTGTGCATGGTCTTTGGTGTTATTGCCATTGTCTTAGCTGTCTGTTGCTGCATATCAAACTACCCCAAACTTGATGGTGATCTGTCCTTATATCTCATTGTTCTTGGCTTAACTGGGCTCACCTGGGCAATTCTCAGCTGTTGTCTGTCATAGGGAAGCATGCCACGAAAAGCAAGTGGAAGTTGTAAGTCTTTTTATTACCTATCCCCAAATGTCATTTCTGCCAGTCAAAAAAGTCACTAATGCCAGCCCAAATTGAACTAGAGTGAAAAGGGTCTCAACTTCTTTATGCAAATAGCAACAATAGCAAATGTGCACAACTGGATAAAAAGAATTAATGGTGGCCATTTTTATTTTCTGGAAAAGTAAAGGCATGTGCTTTTCATTTGTATTATTTTTAGTTGACAAATCATAATTGTATTACATCTATGGAGGACAATGTGATGTTTCCTTACTATATATCAAATATACAATGTGGAGTAATTAAATCAAGTCGATTAACATATCCACCACCTCACTTACTTAACATTTTTTGTGGTGATACATTTGAAATTTACTCTCTTAGTCACTTTGAAATTTACAGTACATTATTATTGAATATCATCACCCTAATGTGCAATAGATCACAAAACCTTATTCCTTTTGTTAGCTGAAACTTAGCACCCTTGGACCTGTTCTCTCACTTCCCACTCCACAGCCTCTAGTAACCATCACTCTGTTCTTCACTTCTATGAATTACTGTTTTTTTCAGATTCTGCAGGTAAGTGAAGTCATGTGGTATTTTTCTTCTGTGCCTAGATTATTTCACATAGCACAGTGTCTCATAGATTCACCCATGTTGTCCCAAATGCCAGAATTTCATGCTTTTTAATGACTGAATAGCATTCTATTATGTATGTTATATACACCATATTCTTTAGTCATTCACCCACTGATGAACACAGTTTGATTCCAAATCTTGACTATTGTAAACACCATGGCAATGAACAGGGAAATACAGAGATTTCTTTGAAATATTGATTTCATTTCCTCTGGATATATTCCTAGAAATGGGACTGCTGGGTATTATGGCAGTACTTTTTTCTTGCTTTGAAGAACCTCCATATCATTTTCTACAATGACTGTACTAATTCACCTTCCCACAAACAGTGGACAAGGGTTTCCTTTTCTCCTTGTTCTTGCTGTCATTTGCTATCTTTCATCTTTTTGATAAAAGTTGTTTTAACAGGTGTGGTTTTTATTTGTGTTTCCTTCTCTTTTTTTTGTGAGACGGAGTCTCAAGCTATCGCCTGGGTACAGTGCTGTGGCGATACTCTTGGGCTTAAGTGATTCTCTGGCCTCAGCCTGCCCAGTAGATGGGACACAGGCACCTGCCACAATGCCTGGCTATGTTTTTGTTGTAGTTGTCATTGTTGTTTGGAGGGCCTGGGCTGAATTTGAACCTGCCAGCTCCAGTGTATGTGGCTGGCGCCCTAGCTGCTTGAGCTACAGGTGCCAAGCCTGTGTTTCCTTCATGACTATGAAGCAATAGTGAGCATTTTTTTATGAACCCATCAGCCATCTGTATGTCTTATTTTGAGAAATACCTGTTCAGATCCTTTGCCCATTATTTAATTGGATTATTTGTTTTCTAATATTGAGTGGTTCAAATTCTCTATATATTTTGGGTATCTACCCCTTACTTTTGCAAATATTTTTTTCCAACTCTGAGTTTTCTCTTTACTTTCTTGTTTCTTTCACTGTGAAGAAACCCTTTAGTTTGATGTACCCATTTGTTTATTGTTGTTTTTGTTGCCTAAGCTTTCTGGATCCTATCCCCCCAAATCATTATTCAGGTCAATATTGTAGAGTGTTTCTTCGATGTTTTCTTCTCTTAGTTTTACAGATTCAGGGTTTATGTTTAAGTCTTTAATCTACTTGGAGTTGAATTTCTGTGCTTGGCTGTAAGGGTCTAATTTTATTCTTCTCCATGTGGATAAGAAGTTTTCTTAGCACCATTTATTGAATAGACTATCCTTTACCCATTGTGTGTTTTGAGCCCTTTTTCAAAAATCCATTAACCATAAGTACATGGGTTTATTTCTAGGCTTTCTATTGTCTTCCACTGAAGAAGGTATGAAGCCTTCCTCTTCCATGAGTCTGTTTTTATGCAGTGCAACACAGTTTTGATCATAATCTTTTTATAATATATTTTGACGTCAGTTGGTATGATATCTCCAGCTTTGTACTTTCTTTTCAAGATTGTTTTTGCTATTGGGGTGTTTTGTGATTCCATAAGAATTTAAGGATTTTTTTATTTCTGCAAAAAAATGACATTGGAATTTGTGATAGGGATTGCATTGAATTTGTAGATCAATTTGAGTAGACACTTTAATAATATTAATTCTTCCAATCCATAAACATGGGATATTTTTCTACTTATCTGTATCCTCTTCAATTTATTTTATGAGCATTTTATAGTTTTCAGTATACAAGTCATTCAACTCCTTATTTAAATGTACACTTACGTATTATTTTGTTACTGCTATTGTAAATAAGATGCTTTTCTTAATTTACTCTTTGGATTGCTCACTATTAATATATAGAAACACTACCGATTTTTTTTTTTTTTTTTTTTTTGTAGAGACAGAATCTCACTTTATCGCCCTGGGTAGAGTGCCGTGGCATCACACCGCTCACAGCAACCTCCAGCTCTTGGGCTTAAGCGATTCTCTTGCCTCAGCCTCCCTAGTAGCTGGGACTACAGGCAACACTACTGATTTTTATATGTTGATTTTGCATTTGGCAATTTTACTGAATTTTCTTATCACTTCTAACGGGTTTTGGGGGGGTCTTTGGGATTTCCTGTATATAAGATCATGTTGTCAAGCAACCAGGGATAATTTCACTTCTTCCTTTCCTGTGTAGATGTTTTTCTTTTCTCTCTCTCTCTCTCTTTTTCTCTTGACTAATTGTTTTGACTAGGAATATCAGAAGTATGTTAAAAAGAAGTAGCGAGTGGGCATTCTTTTCTTGTCCCTGGTCTTAGAGAAAAGACTTTTGACTTTTTACCACTGGATATGATATGGGATTGTCATATTATAGCTTTTATTGTGTTGAGGTACACTCATCTATACCTATTCTTAGAGTTTCATCATGAAAATATGTTTAATTTTGTCAAATTCTCTTCCTTGAGAATTAAGGTGATCATAGGAGTTTTATTATTTATTCTGTTTATGAGCTGAATCACATTTATTGATTTGCCTACATGAAACTATCCCTGCATCCCAAGGATAAATCCCACTTGTTTATGATGGATGATTCTTTCAATGTATTATTGAATTTAGTTTGCTGGTATTTTGTTAAGAATATTTGCATCCTTGTTTGTCAGGGATATTGCCTTCAATATTCTGGTTTGGCTTTGATATCAGAGTAATTCTGGTCTTGTAAAATGAATTTGGAAGTTTTCTCTGTTCTGCAATTTTAGGAAAGAATTTGAGAAGAATTGGTATTTATTCCTTGAACATTTCATAGAATTCACCTGTGAAGCCATTCACCCTGGGGTTTTCTTGAATGGAAGGCTAATTACTACTGATTTAATCTCCTTACTTATTATCGGTCTATTCATGTTTTCTGTACCTTCATGGTCCACTTTGGTAGATTATATGTCTAGGAATTTATCTTTTTTTCTAGATCATCCAATTTGGGGCATATAATTATTCATATTAGCTTTGTTATGATCCTTTGTATTTGTGTGGTATTAGTTATAATGGCCTCGCTTTCATTTCTGGATTTTATGTAATAGTCTCTTTTTTTCCTAGTTAGTCTAGCTAACAGTTTGTTGATTTTATCTTTAAAAAAAACAAGAGTGAAGGGATGGTTTCGTCTATGACTTTTTGATTGTTTAAAAGCATGCTATTTGCTATTTATTTTCTACATATTTGTGCATGTTTCAAGGCTTCTCTTCTTATTGATTTCTAGTTTCTTGTCATTGGGATCAAAAAAGATACTTGATATGATGCCAATACTCTTTATTTCTTAGGACTTGTTTTGTGGTTTAATATATGGTTTAAACCCTGGAGAATGCCCTGCATACACTTAAGAAGAAAGGGTATTCTGTTGCTGTTGGATGAAACGTTCTGAATATATGTGTTAGGTCTATTTGGTCTAAAGTGTAATTCGTGTCCAGTGTTTTCTTATTTCTTTTCTGTGTAGATGACTTGTTCATTATTGAACATGGAGTATTGAGGTCCCCTACTAATATTGTATTGCAGTCTGTCTCTCTTTTCAGATTATTTAATAATTGCTTTAGGTTAGGTTGCTCCAATGATTTGGTCTGCATATTTATAATTATGATGTCCTCTTGATGAAAAATTAACCACTTTATCATTATATAAGTCTTCTTCATCTTTTATTGTAGTTATAATTTCTGACTTAAAATCTATTTTATCTGCTGTAAGTATAGCTACCCCAGCTCTCTCTTGGTTCATTAACGTAGAATACCTTTTTCCATCCCTTCACTTTCAGTCTGTGCATACTTACTAGTGAACTGATTCTCTTTTAAGCAGCATATGTTTAGATCTTCTTTTTTCTTTTATCCATTCAGTCACTCTACATCTTAAATTGGAGAATTTAATCCATTTACATTCAAGATAACTAATCATAGGTAAAGGCTTGCTACTATTACTTTGTAATTTGTTTATTGGTTGTTTTATAAATGTTTTGTTTCTTTCTTCTCTTTTGCTACCTTCTTTTGTTGTTTGATGGCTTTCTGTGGTAATCTGCTTTGAATTATTTAAAAAAATACTTTGTGTCTCTACTATAGCCTTTTGCTTTATGATTAGCACAAAGTTTATATAAAACATCTTAAACTTAAAACCAGTTATTTTAAGCTGATAAAAACTTAATTGAAAACAAAAACTCTACACTCTGAATCCCTCTCCCCTCAACCTTTTATACTTTTGATGTCAAAATTTTCATGGTAACTTGAATCTCTTAACTATTGTGTCTACCGTTGCATTTATTAGTTTTGTCTTTTTAATCCTTATAGTAGAGATAAAATGCTTTATGTACAAGATAATCACCATCCTGAAGACTATCTACAACACCATTCCATATGAAATTGTGTTTATTTATTAATATTGATAATATCATGCTGATAAGAACTGGTATGCAGGTTGTAGAAAGATGGTGAAAAATAAAACCCACAAAAATGCAGTGGCCAGTCATTTTCGTGAAATTTCTGGGGGGATTGGTTGTCTGAAATATATCAAGATATCTCCTCTAAGGCTGAGGACAAAATACTACATCTAGAACTTCCTACTACTAACCTCCTACCATAAAACTGAGTTAGACATTTTGGCTGGTGAAGGAAACATCTAACTCAGTTAAGTTTTGTGCTCCCAGTTTGGCAGAGGGCAAGAGAAGCTCTGCTTCTGATCTCAGCTTCCACTCAAGCCACTCTGCCATGTATACCCTATAACCCAGCAAATCCATTTGTTCTTAAAGATGTTTGTAATGGAGAGATAAGCTAAGTGAGTCATGCCCCTCTAAGTGAGTCATAGCACTGACTGTTGGAATTTTGGAATAAGTCATGTTGTTTCCTTGTCAATAATTATACTCCTTTCAAAAGATAGTTTCTATATTGCTACTGAAGTCCACTGGAAGTTGAACCTTTAGCCATAGACTGCTAAGTTTACTGTAATACTGTCTAGCTCACTGAGTCATAAAATTGGATACATGCAGCAATATGCCATCCTCAAAGGGAATGATACATATGAGACTGGGTTAGAACAGGTCATAAAATTTTAAGTAATTTGGATGAGCAAGTGGCTTACATTATTATGTTTTCTACTCCAGCTGCACTGCCTCACTTCACATCATGTAGCTCCTTATGATCAGTTGACTGATGAAGAAAAATTATGGCCAGATTCACTTATCATATGTTCAGTTTCCTAGACACTTTGTAAAACCTTCTCCATAAGCTTCATGAAATCCAGCATCCTTTTCTAATTAGAACACTGACGTGTATAGGTATACATGGCACACTTTTGAAACTGATTGAAGTTATCTATGACAAACCCACAGCTAATATTTTATTGAATGGAGTAAAACTGAAAACTTTTCCTCTTAGAACTAAAACCAGACAAGGTTGTCATCTGTCACCATTACTGTTCAACATAGTGCTGGAATTGCTAGCCAATACAATTAGGCAAGACAAGGAAATAAAGGGCATCCAA
>CAUYON010006549.1:0-17543 GCA_963573935.1 Arctocebus calabarensis | reverse complement strand
GAAGAATGAGGGAGGGGTGGGGAAAGGAAGAGCAGAGAGAGGGAAGGAGTAAGGGGCGTGGGGTCTTGGGGTCTTGGTGTGTGCCACACCTTTTCGGGGCAAAACACGATTGTAAGAGGGTCTTTTCCTAACAAATGCAACCAGTGTAACATGGTTTCTTGTACCCTCAATGAATCCTCAACAACAATAAAAAAAAAAAATTCTACCCATGTTAACTGCATGATCTTGGTCAAAATGGAAAAAAAAAAAAAAAGAAGTTGTGTGAAATTTTAGCTATACGTTAAGTATTTGAGACTCAGAAGGGTTAGTAATCTCATTCTCTTGCTAATTTTTGGTAGCCCTGATTCCCTTTCAGGAGTGTGTGAAGGGTTGGAAATAGTGACAGGAGAGCTTGACTGAGCAACATTGCTTGGAAGTTAAGGGAGAAGTAGACCTTGCTATCAGGAGGGAAGCTTTATTCTCTCAAAAGGGAATTCTGTCCTTTTTCAAGGGACAGGTAGAGCCTCCATCTGAGAATGGAGGAAGGACATGGCCACAGCTAAGGGATCAGAGCATTGTAGCAGGATTTCAGACCCAGTAGACATGTAACTTGCCAGTGAGCAAGGAGCCGGCGAGGGCTGCCCAGGCCCATTGGAAGGCAGCTGTTATGGTGCCCTTAATACTGCAGGAGAAGGGAGTTGGGAAAGGGATTGACCGGTGTAACTCTGTGGTGAGAAAGGATGACTTCCTGTTATTTGACCGGGCTGAAGGGGTTCCTGTGATATAGAAATTGGATTTTAAAACCAGGACAGTTCTGGACAAACCAGGGCATACTCTTTACCCTATGAGAAAATATATTTGATACTCTTAGTCAAACATCTGCTCAAATGTTGCTCAAAGTTGAATAAGAAAGACAAATAAGTGAAAACTCTTTAATATGATGTTATTAATTATGAAATGCCCAATTTCCCTAGGTACTAAGTTGGACAGTTGATACTCCTGACATGTCTCTTTGACACTCACTCTCCAGGTTTCTTCACTACTGACATAAAGGAGTGACCTTTAATGTTGCAGAACTGTGCCCCTAATTTGGGTTTGATTGAATTGTACTGCTTCTTGTTTCAGATATAATAAAGTAAACTTTTGATTTGAAACAGGACATTTCATATTTAGTGACCTCTTTCAGTGACTCTCCCTTACTCTTTTTAGTTTCATCGTTCATATGAGAGATTAAATAACTTAACTCAGAGATTTTAAGACTCCATAACTGAATAATATCAATAAGAAATGAGTATTTGCTTCTCAACAAGATTACTATCAATTCTACATTTCACATAAACATGAAGAGGTTTTATTTGTCTGTCTTATTTAACCTTGAGGAACATTTGAGCAGACATTTGACCAAGAAGATCACATACATTTTCACATAGGGGACTGAGATATGCCCAGGACTTTCCTACTGTTAAAATCCATGTTCTATATCTCAGGAACCTCCTCAATCCAGTCAAAGGACAGCTCATCATTCTTTTTGTGTAACTAGTGTTACACAATCACTCCCTTTCCCATCTCCTTTCTCTTGCAGGTGTTATCCTTCAATTAGAAAATTCAGTTCCATTCAGTCACTAATTCAATTTCAAGTTTGATTAATTGGTGAAGGGCATGCATTTTATGAGTACAGATTCTTTGCTTGTCCTCATTATTATTGTTTGCATTACCTGAAGATTCTTCTGTTTTTCTCTTGCTAAGAGCTTTAACACACATAGGCTAGTTCTTTTTTCAGTTAGATTCAGTTAGCCTTCTTCAGAAGGTAATAGTATAGGGTGTCCCAAAAGTTGCCCATAAAGCTACCATACATAGGAAAAATGAGAAAGTATAGCTGAATGTACATTTATTCACAAAATATTCATTACAAAATTTTGTAAAATATTTACAAAATAGTCTCTACCTATTGGTAACTTCTTTGTAAAACTGGGTAATGAATAGTGTGTGAATAAAAATGTATTTAGTAACAATTTCTTATTTTCCCTATATATGATAACTTTGTAGGAAAGTTTTGGGGCACCCTGAATAATCTATTTTAATGCTTCTATGACAATTCTTGCTAGTAGCTTTACTACCATTACCGCCACCACTGTAGAAAGACAATGTTCTTTTCAACTCCATTTCTTAGGTGGATGGAAATAAGGTCAACCATGAAATCCAGGATTTCAGAAGTACTTCTTGGCTGCTAAATATCTTTGTGGTCCCTAATATAAATCTCTGAGGTGGATACTTAGTTCTGCAGTCAGTCAATTTACCGTTTCTTATTTGTTGTCATTTTGGTTACTGGCTGGACTATAAATCATAGGCCATGCATATCTGCAGTAGGAAAAGAAATAAAAAACTGCACAGTGACCAAAACTTGCACCCCTAAAACTGTTATGAGAGAGAGAACTCCATACCTGCAGAGTAAAGATGACAAATAACTCTTTAAGCTTCAAAGTTTAAGAAACAGATCAATGTTAACTGGAGGGTCAGCTTGTCATTTTTCATTCTGTATATTGTGAGGTCCATCATGTTTAACATGCCCAGAGCAGCTCCTTGGGGAACTTCTCCTGCTGAGAGTCACAAATAGAAGGATGTTTTGAACAAGTTCACAGACAAGGTGTGTTTATGCTTTGAAGGTGCTTCTGGTGAGTACTGGAGGAAAAACAATTCGGATTCTTCTCTTCCAACTTGTGCTAGAAGAATATCCTCAAAATAGCTTTTTGGCATTTCCCCTCATTCTCTTCAAGATTGAATTGAGAATGAATTTGATATGGGTTAATGGTTGAAAAGATACATTCCAATTTTGGCTTTTGAGCCTATAAAATTACCAAATGACTACTTTCAGAATTTAATATTATCACTAATCATTTTGTTTTTTATTTATATGATATTGTGGATATTTAATTTGTTTATGGTACTGCCTGATTTGCTCAATACAACTACTTCACTATTTTAGAATTCAGCAGATGTTATTTTTGTAAAAAATGAAAAAAACTCTGCCATTGTTCTCAGGAGAGCTATGGATTTTTAGAGTGGTTTAGAAAGAAAATGGTTGTTACCAGGGGCCAGAAACTACATATCTGAGACTAAAAATACATTCTTACATCCTAGAATCAAGTCTTAGAAAGGGAAATGAATATTTTAAAATTAAGTGATTAATTTGTAGAATTCCAAGAATGTTTTTCTCAGCCACCCCTGATGCTAACCTTATTACATATATAGAAAATTTTCAGGTAGTTTAGAAATGTCTCTTGATAGCAATACGTAATCTCTCATGGGAAATTTCCTTTTTAAATTTGGATAATGTAACTTCTATCATGCTTTTACATAAACATCCATTTCAAAGTTATATAAGTAGTAATAACCAAGAGTTTCAGGATTCAGTAAATATAAGGCTTATTAAATAAAAACCAAGTGAAGTTCATTGCTTTTTCTACTTAAAAAAGTGCCTAGCCTATAATAGTTTACGTTTTTTTTGTTTGTTTGTTTGTTTTTCTGGTATAAAAGACTTTGCATGTAGTTGTTGAAGACAATTAAAAATCAGCTTCCTGAAAAAAATCAAATTTAGATGGTTAATGAACTCATCCTGGGAACTGGGAGATTGCTTTCTCAGACAGAGTAAGAGTTTTTCTCTATAATATATTGCTTTCAATAAAGAATCAGCCAGCCCCTACATTAACTATTCTAATATTCATTATGAAGGAAAACATAATAAAACATATCCTGTCAGATTAAGAAGCTCCTGAATCAAACTTCAGAAGACAAAGTGGAGCTTCTGCATAAACAGATTATATTACGCAGAGCAGTGCCAGCAGGCAATCTTAATTATGCATTCTTCTAGCATGTGGTAATATTTTCCATGAAATACTGTGGGCAAACACTTGGGAGAACAACCAGTAGTGTAACTTTTAGGGTAGTTTCAGTGCATGATGCTTCTTTGCTTTTCTGCTGTGCTAAAGAATGCCCGTTCTATTTTATCCATTTTGTTTAATTTGATCCAGTTGTATTTGATTTTATAATTTTATTGAAAATAAATCCCTATCTACTGAGTAAAAAACAGAAATAAAATAAGCAAAAGCACTCGATGGTTGGGTAACATATAAATAAGCAGCACCTTCTTTCTGTGAACATGATGAAATTTAAAAATTCTTTAAGTATTTCTTACATCGTCACACTGTGTTAGACAGGCAGGCCAAACCCACGTGGTCATTGTGGTTTTCTTCTTTGTGAAAATGGAAAAATTGTAGTTGAGACTAATTTTAGAAGGATGCTGCAGAAAAAATTTTAAAAATTGCTTGGTATGATATAAAATAATACAGCCATATTTTATGCACAAGAGAACTTCTGAAAGTTTTCATTGTAAATCTAGATTATGTGAGTAGAAAATTAAACTTACTAAGTGAACTGGTTATTTGAAATTTTATTGATTGTTCTTCCTATAAAACACATTTTTATGTTTCCTACTTGCTTAAAGTATAGCAAAGGCCATCAGTAAAAGAAGCCACTGTATTTATAATTGAATTAATAGAGTATACAGTTACCATATTTTACTATTCAAGTAGTTCTGCATCTTAGATGAACACAGTTCAATGAAACTTGAGGCTAGTGATTGGGAGGAAACTTGCCCTTGGGTTAGTAAGTTGCCAGTTCTTTCAATTTCAAGCTCTGCTGTCCAGATTGATCAAGCATTGGCAGAGGCATGTCTTGTCATATCCTGCAGAGTAGCTCAACTACCCTGACTTATCAAGAACTTACTGGAATGCATTGTGTTGTGTTATATCTTGTAGAATTCCACAGTATTGTAGGACCTATTGTCCTGGTAGACTTTAGTCATCAGACTTTCAAAAAAAATTTGAACTGTGACTACATAAACATGCTATTTATCCCAAAATAAGACAAAACAATATCACATATATATGGTGGGCAAGGGAGAGGGGAATCAACTTTCGCACTGAACTTACTATTATACCTAAAACTATGGTGGATTTTTTTCCCCATACACTAATTCATATGAGTGAACAGAATACGGTATTGGTATTTCATGGAACTTACAAAGAACTGATTTGTTTCAAATATAATGAAAGGCAGAATTATTATTGTGAACTTAGTAATTAGACATGAATGAGAAGGCCTAAAGACCATGTTTACTTAAATCATATTTATGGGCTGGATCAGTTAAGCTGACATTCTAGCTCTAAAGGAGAGACATCTTGTGCTCACTCATGTGGCAAGTGCAGAAGAGGATATTTGTAGTTGTAGTGGGCCGAATTTTAAAATGACCCCATGACCTTTGCCTCTAGTATCAGTCCCACTATTGTAAAGGGTGGATTATATGGTAAGATTACAAAAAATTGGAAAATGGAGCTTATTAGGATGAGCCTAATCTAATTGTAAGTCCTTGGAAAGTGGGATTTTCTCTGCCTGGTGGCAGAAAGAGACATCAGAGGGATATGAAATATAAGGATTCAAGATGGAGGGTGCCATGAGCCAGAATAAGAGAGCAGCTGGTAGGATCTGAGAATGATCATCAGCTGACAGGCTGCAAGGAAACACAACCACAACCCTGTGACCACCATGGAACTGGATTATTTCAATAACTCAAATTAGTAAATTCTCCCCTGGAAGCATCCAGGTAAGAGACAGGCATGGTCAACACCTTGATGGCAGCCTTGTGACATCCTAAGCAGATAGCCCAGTTGAGTTATCCCAATTTCTAATCTGTAGCACTGTGAGCTGATAAGTAGATGTGAGGTTAAGCTGCTGAATTTGTGATAATTTATTACAAAGCATAGAATACAGTGGGGGTAGATCCAGTTCTTATGAAGAGTGATATTGTGTTGGACAAAGTACTTAACAGAAAATCAAGACTTTAAGAAAATGTTGGAAAGTCATCTCGTTTCAGCTTCATATCTCTTAGAAAAAAAAATTCAGAATTTCCAATGTGAACTGAATGGAGATTGCTAAAGTTTTTAAGTCATTGATTCAGCAAAAGTTTAGGAGGGCTGACTTTCATTCTGAGTCATGGAATATACACATGGAAGAATGAAACATCTGGGTGGTCTTGTTGGTCTAAGTCTTCAGAATTACCCATTGGGTCATCTTTGCAAACTGACACACACTTACCAGCGTATCTATTTGCTCTCATAGGATGATAGCAATAGCTTTTAAATCTCTCATCTCTGAATTTCTAAAATTCCAAAAAAAAGAAAGAAAAAAGCTGAAAATAAAAAAAAATGCCAGGCAATAAAAATCTTCCCACTAACTAATTTTGAATTTTGTACTCAAAGTTCAGTGTGGCAATAGAAGTTTATTGGGCTATTTTGAAGATAATTTTATCAAAATCAAGGAATTCTTCCTCTGGAATGACTATACAAATCTGCCTGGAATGTTCTTCTAGCCCAAAGCTTATGGGTAAAATTGCAAAGTAAAATGTATTTTTCAGTTAGTTTAGTACTGTAGTCTCATGTATGATATACATCTTTCTACCACTTTTGAGGTACAATCAAATTGAGGGCACCAGAAACAGCTTCTAGCCAATGATTTTATACTCCAACATTTTAAACATGCATTGTCTCATATGTAACCCAGATAATATGATGATTGCTTTCTGAAATACTAATGCTATTTTCTTTGCAAAAAATATTCGTTATGTGTAGATAATCTGTGACAAGTTTGACAGTCTAAGATAATTTCTCAAAGTGACGACTCTGCCATATCTAGTTTAAGTTTTTTCTATTAAAATCAATTCAGATGACTAGAATCAGCCTCAATATTTAGGTCTCTCATATCAAATATGATATTCTAACATTAATGAAGGATATTTTATATCTTTTAATTTTACTTAACCTTTAAATAGGCAATACCTTCACATTAAAATTTAAAATTCATAAAAGAATATTCATTGAAAATTCTTCTTCTTTCAGCCTCATTTTCTAAGCACCCAGTTTTATTTTCTGGAAAGAAGGCCACTTGTTCTTTGGGTAATCTTCCATTAATAGTCTATGCTACATGCACAAACATATAAGTAGTTAAATGCTGAGAACCGTTTGCTGAACTGTGTAGAATGTGTGTCCAAGTTGGTTGCTCTCCCACGTGGTGTTAACTCCCTTGTTCTTCCTTATTGCACACTTATCAAAACGGCTGAGCAGTTTCTACAGGTCTATCGGGCAGTGGCATCAGGAAAATGTTAGGCAGTAGATGGGTGGTACAGTGCAGGACAAGTGCTGTGTCTATACCTGGGTGAGATGATCGTTGAGCAATGGCCGTACTTTAAAAAGGTTGAGCCCAAAGAACATAAGCCCAGAGAACATGGTGCTGGAGGCAAACAACCATGGAATATTTTGGAATGAATATGCACAGCCCCATCAAAATTAAAGAGGGGCAAGAAAAGTTTTTTGATACTGAGATTCTATCTAGCTAGATTTGAATTTTCATAAATTCCTATGATTCCTTAAAGAGCCTCAGCTTTAGAATTTTGACTCCATAGACTGACTTTTTCAAGCAGCTGAGGTGAGGATCTTTTTTTTCATGGTGGTAAAATATGCATAACATAAAATTTACCATTTTAATCATTTTTAAGTGTGTGAGTTCAGTGGCGTTGAGTACATTCATGTTGTTATGCAATCTGGCAGGCTTTTGTATAAGACAAGCATGGTAGAAATTTTTCTCTTTTTTGCACACAGTGAAAGTTGCTGTTTTAAACTTTATTTTCTCACTTAGATCCTGATGTATCAGAAAATGCATGACTTTGAAGTCTTTATTTTTATTTTTTTTTGAAGTCTTTATAAGTTTATTTTCGCTGATTTCTTTTCACAAAAATCACTGAAAGATGGTATTATGTCTGGAGTTCTAGAACTCTAGAAATGCCTGAAAAATTTCAGGAACAAAATTGATTTAAAAAGTTCATTATTTTACACATTGTTTTGAGAAGGGTCAACTTTTGAAGTTTCTGGACATACATTACTGAACTGTTGATAACTTGGACAACACAAAATTGAGCAAAGATCTTTTTCCTGAGCAGGAAAAATTGTTGGTTGATCCACAATAAGAGCTGGCTTCAGATGAGCTTTTTACAAAGTACAGTTCCAATGTCAGAGTGTACTGGTGAGAAATTAATGACAATTAATAGAGATAGGCTATATCTTTTGAAGACACACACATTCTTAGAGAAATATATATCTTTATACCTTTTGGTGAATTCACATTATGGTTGTTACGGATATAATTTTTTTCTCCTTTTAAATTCACAATTTCTTAAAGCATACCTTGGGAAAATAGCTAGTTTCCAATAATTGCTATTTTTTAATGGCATGAATACTAAATACTAAAATACTAAATTCTAGGACTGTAAAGCATTTTCCTCTCAAGAAGCATTTGAGTCTTCTTCTTTTTAGTATAGATGGACACTCCTCTCTAATGATGCCATACTGTACATTTGCAAATTCTTGTTTTAGCAACATCACATGTGGTTTTTGATAGACAACCCTCACCCCCCCCCCACATACATACACTCCCTCTCTCAAACCAGAAAGACCAAGGACATTTAGTTCATGGTTACTTAAGCTTCTTGTGTCAGGAATTTTACATGTGACAAAATTTAATTTATATGTAACAAAATTATGTGTTCACGCTAATAGTCTAATCTTCTGAGATCTCTGGGGGAAATGACTTTCTACTGTATTTTGTGAACATGAAGACTTTCTTAAACATTGGTGCAAGGCATTTTTGACTTTACTAATGGAATATAAATATGATTACTCAATAGCATGTCTGAATTAATCTGAGGATGTTACTGTGTCTGAGCTTTCCTACATTTTATCAAAGAGCAAGAAAAATATGATTCACATTGTGACAGATATTAGAAACTTCCAAGTTATTTCGTGTTAATGTCATTTGTATTAAAATATTATTTTGCCCATTGAAATATCAGTTAATCTGATCAAAAAATATCAATTGATTCAGCCAAGAAAAATTATTAGAAAATGTTGTTATAACTTTAATTGATTCAGCCAAGAAAAATTATTAGAAAAATCTTGTTATAACTTTTCTATACAATGCTTAAGGCAGTGTTTTTCAACTTTGGCACTATTGACATGTTAGGAGAAATAATTATTGATTGTAGGTACTATAGGCTATTTGGCAGGATTCTCGTGTCTACCTTCTAGATGTTGAGAGCCCCCTCCCCAAAATGTGACAATTAAAAATGTCCTTCAGATAGTACTACATGACCTCTGGGAGGCAAAACACACACATTTTAAAACCACTGGCTTAAGGGACTATACGTTGAAGAATATTGATCTAAGGCATTGTTTTGATAGCTGGTCTCAATACTAGCAAAAAGAAAAATCAAATATGTATGGTAGAAAAGAAGAGTTATACTATTGTTAAAAGATGAAAATAACTTTATGCCATTGACTAAACAGGTTCTTTATTGAATCATCCAACTTCTCCCAATCTGATCTGACGCTTCTGCAGAACCTGTTCCTACCAACTATGTAAAAACTCAAGGACTAAGAATGACATAGCAAGGGGCCTCTGGGATCTGTTAAACTATCTCTTATTAAATGTTGTTATCTTATTATCTATTGATCTTGTTATTTATATTTATACACAAGTTAATATTATCCCTTCATATAACTTAGAAGAAACTACATCATTGCATTTCTCTATTCACAGTTGAGTCCTTGAGCAGGATAGTAGATTACTGCTTTCTCTTAGTTTGCTGCCTTTTTTTTTTTTTTTTTGACACCGAATCTCACTCTGTTACTCTGGGTACAATGCCATGGCATCAAAGCTCACTACAACTTCAAACTCCTGAGTTCTTTTTTTTTTTGAGACAGAGCCTCAAGCTGTCACCCTGGATAGAGTGCCATGGCATCACAGCTCACAGCAACCTCCAACTCCTGGGCTCAAACGAGTCTCTTGCCTCCGCCTCCCAAGTAGCTGGGACCACAGGCGCCCGCCACAATGCCCAGCCATTTTTTGGTTGCAGTTGTTGTTTGGCGGGCCCAGGCTGGATTCGAACCCGCCAGCTCAGGTGTATGTGGCTGGCGCCTTAGCCTGCTGAGCCATAGGCGCCGAGCCATTCGTTTGCTGTCTTGATAGACAAATACTATGTGCATCATGTTCTATACATCATCCCTCTTCTAAAATGAGCACTCTTTACCAACGAACATGCATTAAAACATATCTGGCTTGAGTTTAGTTTTTAGAAGGGCTTGTTTTGGGAATTAATGGAAAAATACCTGGAGAGATATTGCTACAAACACTTACAATGTAAAAATAGCTTCAGCTGGGTGGTGCCTGTGGCTCAGTGAGTAGGGCACCAGCCCTGTATACTGAGGGTGTTAGGTTCGAACCCTGCCCTGGCCAAACTCCAAATAAATAGTCAGGCATTGTGGCTGGTGCCTGTAGTCCCAGCTACTTGGGAGACTGAGGCAAGAGTATTGCCTAAGCCCAGGAGTTGGAGGTTGCTGTGAGCTGTGACGCCACAGCACGCTAGCGAGAAAAAAAAAAATAGCTGCAGGTTAGATGATAACAAAAGCTTTGTCAAGTTGCACATAATAGAAGTGGATGACAATGGCAGATAGTACTTGGAACGGGTCCTTGTGACGCTCAAGTCATTCATTGACAGACTGCTCATGCTATTGACAAACTGCTCAGATTCAGACATCAACAAACTTACTCTGTAGTAGTATAGATCTTAGTGTATATTCTTCTTTGCCGAGTTATTGAGCATTTGAAAATTTTCTTGTGGGCTTCTTGAGTTTCAGGGAACTCTGTTTTGGTTGAATCTAAAAGTAATTCTTTTCTGTTTATGCCTTACATAAAAATTATTGATAAGTTTTATGAAATTTTCAACATTAAAATATTCCCTTAAAATATGTGAAAAATATGTTATATTGAGTTAGAATTTTAAATAATTATTATTTCCTGATTATAAAAATCATGGACTATTTATCCAGAAAATAATAGCTTTTTATTTTTAATTTCAGGTTAATGCAAAGATACAATTAGGTTACAATATTTTCATAAATAAGGTAGAGTTCCTCCTGTAATTGTGTCCCACATCCAGAAGGTGTGCCATACACCTTTACATTGTGCCTGTTAAGTGGGAGCACACCAACCCCCTTACCTCCTATCCTCTCCCCCTTTCTTTGTTCTCCCTTCCCTGACTTGAGTTGAATTGATTTTTTTCTCTTATGTGGGCATGTATTAGATTGCCTGCTGACTTCATTTTAGGATTGAGTACATATGAAATTTGCTTTTCCATCCTCGTGATAAACAAGAATATGATTCCTCTCCATCTAGGTTAATACAAAAGATGTAAAGCCATCATCTTTTTAATGGCTGAATAGTATTCCATGGTACATAATTCAGCTTGTTAATCTATTCCTAGGTTGATGGGCACTTAGGTTGTTTCCACATGCTGGATATTGTAAATTGAGCTGTGCTAAACCATCTGGTGCAAATGTCTTTATGACAAAATAATTTCTTTCTTCTGAGAAGTTGCCTAGTAATGAGATTGTGGGATCAAATGAAAGGTCTAATTTGAGTTCTTTGAGGATTCTCCTCTTATTTCTGAAGAGGCTATGTGAGTTTTACCAACAATGTAAAAGTGTTCCCCAACAATGTAAAAGTGTTCCCCTCTATCCTCATCCACTCCAGCATATGCAACTTTGGGACTTTATGATGTGGGCTATTCTCACTGTGATTAGGTGATCTCTCAGCATGGTTTTGATTTGCATTTCTCTGATGATAGGAACGATGAGCTTTTTATATGTTTGTTAGCCATTCGCCTGTCTTCCTATGAGAAGGTTCTGTTTACATCTCTTGCCTAGTGATAGATGGGACTGTTCATTCTTTTTTTTCTGATGAATTTGAGTTCTCTATAGATTCTAGTTATTAAACTTTTGTTAGATTTGTAGATTTGTAACATGCAAATATCTTTTCCCATTGTGAAAATTGTCTATTTGTTTTAATTGTTTTGTCCTTAGTTGTGCAGAAACTTTTCAACTTAATTAGTCACATTTGCTTATTTTGATTGTTGCAATTGCCAAGTCTACTTCATAAAATCTTTCTCTAGGCTGACATCTCTGAGAGTTTTTCCCATGTTGTCTTCTAGGATTTTTATCATTTCTTATTTTAGATTTAATGTTTCTCCATGTTTGCATATTAGTAAAAGATTCAGTTTCTGTATTGATTTTGAAGCTTAATATCAGGATATGAAATTCTGGGCTGTAATTGTTTTCTTTAAGAGGGTTAAATGTAGGTGACCATTTCCTTCTGGTTTGGAAAGTTTCAGCTAAAAATCTGCTCTCACTCTGGTACATCTGCCCCTGTAGGATATTTGATGCTTACTCTTGGCTGCTTGCAGAATTTTCTCTTCTGTGTTGAAGGTTGAATAGGTTCATTATACTGTGTCTTGGAGAGGTTGTTTGTGTTGAGATGACTCGGGGTTCAATACCCTTCTATAAGGAGTGTTTTGTAAGCTTTAGTGGTACTTGGGGGAGTTTTTGTTTATGATACCCTCCAGTTTCCATTAGTTTTCCATTCACTTGGGACATTCTTCTTCCTTTTCAGGGTACCTATAATTCATATGCTTGAACACTTTGTGAAGTCTCATAATTCTTTGAGTGAATGTTCTGATTTCTCTCTCTTCTTTTCTGTCTTTTTAATTGCCTGGGTTAGTTCAAGAGCTTTATCCTCTAGCTCTGAGATTATTTCTTTTCCATGGTATAATTAGTTATGGATACTTTCTATTGCATCTTTAAGTTCCCTGATTGAGTCCTTCAATTGCTTAAGCTCCACCATATTATTCTGTATTCTTTGTATCTTTCATTCATTTTTTTGATTCCTTTTTTGTATTTCCTTTAGAGTATTGTTCACTCTCTCATCAATTCCTTTTATTGCTTTTGCTATCCTTATTTTAAATTCCCCTTTTGGCATTTCCATTAATTATTTATAGGTGAAATCGTCTGTAGTGGCTACGTCATAATCTCTTGTAGAGTATTTTTTTCATTGCCAGAATTTTTGTCAGATCACTGCTCAGGTTTATTATGTTGCCAGAACTTTTCTGTTCCTTCCTACTCACGTGCATTTTCTTCTTGCTCAATTCCTTCTTCTACTTTTTCCTTTCACTACCTCTTTCATTTTTAATTTCTTTGTCTCTATGCTTAGGTGTCGAAGTGGCCTTTTGATTTAAGGCCAGTAGAACAGAGGGTAAAGAGCAATAGTGGAAAGGGAATGAAAAAGATAAAGAAAAAGACAGAAAGGGGTAGAAGGAAATAATTGTAGGAAAGAGGAGAATAAGTACAGAAAGCTAAAAAGAGAGAGATGGGAGAAATGTCAGTGTTACACAAAGTGCTTTGACCCATACGTGCAACCCTAGGATTTTGAGGGGGTGGGCTGTGTTGGTCCCTTTAGGTCAAGAGCTCCTTGCCAGACTGAGTAAAAGCAAGAACCCACCTCCACCAAATATAGGAAAAAATCAGCAGTGTATTGCTGTGGAGAGCTACAAATACCATCTTTCCAAAAGCTAAAGTTAGAAGGACACCTTAGACCAATAGGTTATGGCCTTCCTTGAGCCAGACCAAAGCCATAATCCCCAAGCCAGCCCAATGCTACGACCCCCACAGCCCTCAGACAAATAACAAAAATAATAAAAATAGATAGAGAAAATTAACAATATAATTATATAAGATGAAGAGGGAAAAATAGAGTCACTTAGTTGTTGTATGACAAATTTGTATAGAAAAGAAGAGAAACAAAAATGGAGGAGCCCTTGCTATTGAAGAAAATAAAGTGAAAAACAAACCCAAACAAAACAGGATAAAACCATGAGAATAGCAACAAAAAAGAAAATAAAGCTAAGGGAAAAAATTTGAGAACAGGAGCAAGCAAATTAAAAGAAAAAAATAGGGTTGTGTGTGTATCTCAATATTTTGCCTGGACACCAGATAGAGCTGCGGTGTTAGGAGATAAAGAACACACAAGCTGGTTTTCCTGTATAAGATGGAGGCTGGAAGCCAATTTCTAGTTGCAGAGGAGACCCAGTCCTGTCTCCCTAACTTATTTGTCCTTAATTAGGGCCTTGTCACTCAGTCAACATTCAGTCCCTGTGGGAGTGGAGTTGTGAAGCTCTCACCGGATTTCTTAGGAGACACATCAAACAGTGCACCTTGACAACAAAGTGACCTTCCCAGGGATGCAGGGGCCATTCAGCTCACCCCAAGGAAGGTTGCCAGAGTTTAGCAGGCATGCCAGAGCTGGCCATGCACTAGGTCCTTGTAGAATGTTCCTCTGGTGCAGCCTTCTCATAATGGCCACACCCTTCTAGTAATCAAGATGGGAAGAGATCCACTCCAACTATATTCAATCCTGGCTTCCAGACACTGCTTGAACTCAGTTGCCCTTCCAAGGAAGCTCCAGAGAGGAGCTTAGTCTAAAAGTCAAAAAATTGACTTTTTTGCAGGATACTCTATTTTTGTCCCTAGTCTTTGGAGGGAGAGCTGGCTGGCCTCTGCTCATACCCAGGCACCTGCCTTATGTGCTGGTCTTCCTCAACTCCAGGCCTCCTCGCTGGCTCCTGGAATCTCTTACTGTTTTACTGTGCCCCCTGACAGGGGTGGCTGTAGTTCTCTCTCCCCATCTCACTGCCAATAACATTTTAAAAAATAATAGGTCCTTTCATCCATCAATCCAGAGATAAAAATTTTTATGTTTTTAAAACGTTTTTCTAAATTTTATTATAGATATAATTTTTGTTAAAAGCAAAATGGTAACATACTGCGAGTCCTTTTTTATCTGCTTAATGTATTGTGGACATAAAATAGTTTTGTTGTATGTGGTAGTTGTGGTGTATTTCATTGTGTAGATGATGATTATATTTATATATTGAGCCTTATTGATACATAATTATATATTTTTAGGTTACATTTGACTTTGGGATTACAATTGCCCTGCAAAGATTTTTGCTTATTTGTCCTATTATTTCTTTAGATAATTTCATCTAATTGGACAAATGAAGTTAAAGATTATGTATACTTTGCTGTTCGGTGTATGTTGCCAACCTGCTCTCCAGAAAGATCTGCCCAATTTACATTCTAACAGGGTCTGAGTGTATTTATTGGTCACATCTTCGCCAGACACATATATTTTTAAATAGGATTTTAATTCATTAAGATGGCCACCAAAATTTTGAAGTCTTAATTTTATTTGTTTACTTATTTATTTACTTATTTTGGACAAAGTCTCACTCTTGCCCTACATAGAATGTTGTTGTATAGCTCACAGCAACCTCAAATTCTTAGGCTCAAGTAATCCTCTTACCTCAGCCTCCAGAGTAGTTGGGACTGTGTCCACCATAATGCTTGGCTAGTTTTTTCTATTTTTACTAGAGATGGGTCTCACTGTTGCTCAGGCTGGTCTTGAACTCCTGAGCTCAAGCTATGCACCCGCCTCAGCCTCCCAAATTGCTAGGGTTAAAGGCATAAGCCTCCACTTGATTTGATTCAGTTTGTGTGTGTAAGCTTGTAATTGTGTTTTCTTATGCAATGATTATAAAATTCAATATTTTCCTGAGTGAAATCTGTATAATCCACAATAGAAAGTTGTCAGAAAGTTAGAGAGAGATGAAAGAGTGAATTGTGTGTCTGGTTATTAAGAAATCAGGCTACCTCCATTTCCTTTATGAAAATAGCATCAACACTATAACTTTAAGTTTCTCCCTTAGAAATTCTGGCAAAGAGCAGTGATTGTGTTTAATTCATTGCATTATTTTTATCACGTTTGGTGACAAAGAAAAACCTTAGTCTCATGTTGTCACATTTCTTCTTACGGACTTATTTTTGAATTCTTTTTTCTCCACTTACTTTTTTAGAGGCCAGAGCCCAAGTGAAGCACAGTTTGGTTCTGAATTTGATGTGAAATGGTTTCCAGAAACTGAACTGATAGATGCCCCTTAAAATATGGTGACTCCATCCAGGCATCTGGCTCTCTTTTCTGGTGGAGTGAGGCTCAGCCCAGGGCTGGATCTGGGCCAACTGACACATTGGATTTTACCTTCTTTTTCTGTTCTAGACAGCTGCTGTGAGTAATTTGTGGCAAAAGACAGATCAGTACACATAGTTATTTCCTCCTGGTAGAGTCTATCCCTTGTGTCTTTCTCTTCCTCTATTTCCTTCTCTCTCTTGTAAAGCCCAAAGGATAAGACCAATTTGCTTTTGGAACTAGTCTTATGAGTGTTGTCCCTGTAACATTTTGGGGAGGGTGGCAATGGGGCATAAAACCAAAGTTATTGTCCAATTACGATTTTATAGCACCACATGGAACTTTTTTCTTTCTAACTACCATATGAATTGATATATTAGTCAGGGTTCTTTAGAAGATAGAACTGATAGAATATGTATATCTATCTATCTATCTATCATCTATATATCTATATATCTGTCTGTCTATCTATCTATCTATCTATCTATCTATCTATCTATCTATCTATCTATCTATCTAAAGAGAGAAGGAGAGAGGGAAAGAGAGGGAAGAAGCAGGTGGGAGATTTATTTTTAAGGAATTAGCTTGATCTTTGGAAAGTCCATGATCTGGCTGGTAAAGTTTCTGTGATGCAGTCTTAAGGCAGAAATGCTTCTTCCTCAAAAATTCTCATTCTTCGTCCTTACGACTTGCAACTGATTAGATGAGGCCCACCAATGCTATAGAGTACCTTCTCCTTTAAAGACAACTAATTGTAAATGTTCATCATATCCACAAATAACTCTCATAGCAACATCTAGACTAGTGTTTGACCAAATAATTGGCCAATATAGTCTAGCCAGTTTGACGTATAAAATTAATCACCTCACATAGGTCTTGAAAGTATAGTCAAAGCAATAGCTCTTTCTGACTATATGGTTTACAATTTACTGGTGAGGAAACTGAGGCTCAGAGAAATAATATAACATCAGCCGGGGCCTGCAGCTTATAATCAGTGAAACTAGGATTCAAATCCAGTTCTGACTGACTTCAAAATCCATACTGCATCCACTATACACATACACACAAACATGTTAACATCTCTTCTTACATTTTTTAGACCAATCCCTGGGAAATTTATGTCATATAAGAAGAAAATTAACTAATACCCTCTCAGTACCCTTTTTCATTTTCACTGGCGTATTGAGAGAGAGGCTATGCCATCAAGTGGGGGAAATTGAATCAGAATGAAGGCAGCTGTTACAGATAACAAAAGAAAACCTCTCTACATTTTGTTTGGGCTATATATTTTTAAAATTCCACCTTCGTTTTAGGCAAATGACAATTGTTCAAAACACTATAGTTGAATTTGAGTTCTATGTACATAGAACTCAAGCAAAAATTACTAACCATGTCTGCTTGTTTTGTTTTTTTTTTAAATAATTTTATTGAATCATAATTATGTACATTGGTGCAATCACAGGGCACGATTCATATACATTCAGAAATATTTTGATCATATTGTTACAGATATCCTTCATGGCATTTCCTTGATCACTATATAAAGA
>CAUYON010006548.1:0-10827 GCA_963573935.1 Arctocebus calabarensis | reverse complement strand
TCGCTTGAGCCCAGGAATTGGAGGTTGCTGTGAGCTGTGATGCCACACAGCACTCTATCCAGGGTGACAACTTGAGGCTCTGTCTCAAAAAAAAAAAAAGAGATGGAGTCTTGCTCTTGCTCAGGCAATCTGCCCACTTTGGCCTCCCACAGTGCTTGGATTGGGCCAGGCACAGTGGCTTGGTGTGAGCCACTGTGCCTGGCCCACAAATTGTCAATGGATATTATACTCAAGTACTTTTATTGATTCAACTTACAGACTCAATGTAATCACAATCAAAATATCAGAGTTTTATTTATTTACTTATTTATTGGTAGAAATTGAAAAGCTGATTTCAAACCCAGCCCTGGCCAAATACTACAAAAAAAAGAAAGAAAAACTTAAATGGATACTTGAATGTCCTACAATAACCAAGGGAATTTTTTTTTTGTTTGTTTTGAGACAGCGTCTCACTCTGTCCCCCTGGGTAGAGTGCCTTGGCATTACAACTCACAGCAAACTCAAACTCCTGGGCTTAAGCAATCCTCCTGCCTCAGCCTCCAGAGTAGCTGGGACTACAAGCACTAGCCACAATGCTGGGCTAAGTTTTCTGTTTTTAGTAGAGATGGTGTGGGTGGGGTTGGGCCGTCTCTCTTTTGCTCAGGGTGGTCTTACACTCCTGAGCTCAGGCAGTTCTCCTGTCTTAGCCTCCCAGAGTGGAGGACTATAGGCATTACCCACCTCACCCTCACCTGGTTGACATGACACTGCCACTGAAAATTTTATCTCATGCCCAAACTACCATTCACTTAATATAAGTCAATGAATTTATTTCCCCTGTAAGTGTGTACTGAGGTCTACATTACATAACCACCTATAGTATACATTTAAGTGATATTTTAAAAGCTTCTGTATAATGACACCCAACCCATTTCATGAATGATTGTTAATTCTGTATTAATTTCTTTTTTCTTTTTTATAGTAGAGACAGGGTCCTGCTCTTGCTCAGGCTGGTCTTGAACTCCTGAGCTCAGGCAGTCCTCTTACAACAGGCTACCAGAGAGCTAGAATTTGTCTTTTTTTTTTCTAACCAATTTTTCAGATGCCTTCTATGTGAATAATCAGAAACAATATCTACTGAGGTTCTTTTATTTAATGTGGCCTCCTCAACAAATAAAGTAATTGAAAGCGTGCCCTATTATGAGAAACTTTATAAGGACTGATTATAATATGAATCCTCCTTTGCTAAGGATAATCTTTGTGGGAAAAATTTACTAGATAATAATCGAACATATGTGGTACATGAGTACCTGAACAAATGGACATATGCCCAACTCTACAGAGAAACAACTAAGTAAGGAAAATTGAATTAATAGAACATTTGTGTTTTGGCTAAAGACAGGAAAAAAGCAGAATAAAACTTTAGTCACGCAATCAACTAATCCCTCAATCAGACTAACACTCAGAAATGTCAAGGGCCATTCAGAAAACACTAATGACATGCAGAAAAACACAGGCAGTATTGTTTTTAAATAAGTAATTATCATTATTTTGTAGGTAACTAACCAAAGCCATAATATTCGTCTTCTAATGCAGATCAACTATAAACCTCACCTCCCTTTACAAATCTCTATATTCTTTGGTTTATTTAAGTACCAGGTAAGACCCCACAAATACAAAAGGTAACTGTTCACAGACTAGGGCTTCTTGGCTTATTCCCAAAAGTTTGTTTGATGCACTGGAGGTTTCTGCCTGTTTTGTGGACTAAAATTACTTTTCTTCCTGATAGTAATCCCAGTATTATTATTTTATTATTATTCTTATTATTTTTTGAGACAGAGCCTCAAGCTGTCACCCTGGATAGAGTGCTGTGGCATCACAGCTCACAGCAACCTCCAATTCCTGGGCTCAAGCGAGTCTCCTGCTTCCTCCTCCCAAGTAGCTGGGACCACAGGCGCTCGCCACAACACCCAGCCATTTTTTGGTTGCAGCCGTCATTGTTGTTTGGCGGGCCCGGGCTGGATTCAAACCCGCCAGCTCAGGTGTACGTGGCTGGCGCCTTAGCCCGCTGAGCCACAGGTGCCGAGCCCCCAGTATTATTTTTAACATTAAAAAAAAATTCCCACGGTGCATTACTTGAAATTTTTAAGACTTGTGCTTTATAATCTAATTTTAAGTAATTCATTTTTTTTTTTTTGCAGTTTTTGGCCAGGGCTGGGTTTGAACCTGCCACCTCTGGCATATGGGGCCAGCGCCCTACTCCTTCGAGCCACAGGCACCTCCCGGTATGTTTTTCCATTTGTTAACATCTTCAGCTATTTCTTTTCTCAGAGTTTCATAGTTCTCCTTACAGAGATCTTTCATGTCCTTTGCTAGGTAAATTCATAAATATTTCATCTTCTTTGGCACTAAGGTAAAAGGAATAGAGTCCTTGACTATTTTTTCAGCTTCACTATAGTTGGTATATACAAAAGCTACTGATTTGGAAGTATTTTGTATCCTGAAACACTGATATGTATTCCTTGATCACTTCTCAGCATTTTGTAGTTGAGTCCCTGGGGTTTTCCAGGTATAAAATCATATCATCTGAGAAGAGTGAGAGTTTGAGCTCCTCTGACCCTATTCGAATACCCTTGATCACCTTCTCTTGCCTGATTGCAATGGCTAAGACTTCCATTACAATATTGAAAGGCAGTGGAGACAATGAGAATCCCTAATTCCTGATCTGAGTGGAAAGGTTTTCAATTTCAGTTTCCATTCAATATGACATTGGCTATGGGTATGCTGTAGATGGCCTCTATCAGTTTAAGAAATGTCTCTTCTATACCTATTTTTTTTCTTAAGTGTTCTGATCATGAAAGGATGGTGGATATTGTCAAAAGCTTTTTCTGCATGAATTGAGAGAATCATATGGTCTTTGTTTTTATTTTGTTTATGTGATATATTGTATTTGTAGATTTATGTATCAACCTTGAGACCCTGGGATAAAACCAACTTGGTCATGATGTATAATTTGTTTGATGTGTGGCTGAATTCTGTTTGCTAGGATCTTATTGAATATTTTTGCATCTATATTCATCAAAGATATTGGTCTATAATTTTCTTTCATTTTTCAGTCTTTTCCTGGTTTGGGGATCAGGGTGATATTTGCTTCATAGAATGTGTTGGGAAGTATTCCTTCTTTTTCTATGTTTGGAAAGGTTATATAGTATAGGTACTAGTTCCTCTTTAAAGGTTTGGTAGAATTCTGATGTGAAGCCATCTGGTCCTGGACTTTTCTTTCTTAGGAGATTTCACATAGTTTATGCTATATGTACTTGATATAGGTCTATTCAACTTTTCCAATTCTTTCTGGTTGAGTCTAGGAAGGTGGTGTGCCTCCAAGTATTTCATATTGTGAGAATAGATATTTTTTATATTATTCATTAAGGAGTCTTTGAATTTCTGAGGTGTCTTGTTATTTTGCCTTTATCATTTCTGAATGATGATATTAGGGATTTTACTTTTCTGTTTCTGGTTAGGTTAGCCAAATGTTTATCAATTTTCTTAATCTTTTCAAAAAACCAACTTTTTGATTCATTGATCTTTTGAATGTTTCTTTTGTTTTCAATCTATTTTATTTCTGCTCTAACTTTGGTTATTTCTTTTCTTTTGCTGGGTTTAGGGTTGTAATTTTCTTTCTTTTCCAGTTGTTTGAGATGTCCCCTTACGTTGTTGACTTCCTCTCTTTCCATTCTCTTGAGGAAGGCTTGCAACACTACAAATTTCTCTCTAAGGACTGCCTTTCTCTCTAAGGACAGTACCCACAGATCCAAATAATTCATGTCTTCATTGTCATTTTGTTCCAAAATTTGGTAATTTCCTTCTTAATCTCTTCTATGACCTAGCTATCATTCAGCATAAGATTATTTAGTTTCCATATCTTTGTATGAGCATGAAGATTCTTGTTGTTGTTGAATTCCACTTTTCTTCCGTTATGGTCTGAGAAAATGCAAGGCATAATTTCTATTCTTTTAAATTTGCTGAGGTTAGACTTGTGACTTAAGATGTGATCAACTTTGGAGGTTGTTCCATGGGCTGATGAGAAGAAGGTATATTCAGTTTTATTAGGATGAAATGTTCTATAGATGTGTGTTAAGTCCATTTGTTGTAGGTTCAAGTTTAAGTCCAATATTTTTTGCTTAGTTTATTCTTGAAGGATGTATTCAACACTGCCAAAGGGGTGTTAAAATCTCCAACTCTTATGGTGCAGGAAGATATCAAATTGTTCATGTCTGTTAGGGTTTCCATTATAAACTCAGGAGCATTCTAGTTGGGTGGATAAATGTTGAACACTCAACACTCTCCATGTTGAGCATTTCCCTTGAAAAATATGAAGTAACCATCTTTATCTTTTCTTACCTTTGTTGGTTTAAAGCCTATTGTATCTGTGAATAATATTGCAATACTTGCATTTTTCTGATTTCCATTTGCTTGAATTATAGATGTCCATCCCTTCAGCCTGAGTCTATGTTTATCCTTTAAGGTAAGATGAGATTCTTGTATTCAACAGATATCTGGTCTCAGTTTATGTATCCAGTCAGCCAACCTGTGGCTATTTAGAGGACAATTTAAGCCATTCACATTAATTGAGAGAACTGATAAGCATGGTAATATTTTGGGTGTCAAGTTTTTCAAATGTCCAATGGATGTTTTTAATCCTTTCCACCACTGTGGAAGTTGGGTTTTATTCAAAAATTTCTGAATGAGTTTACTTTGGTGGTAAAGCATTGTGCTGGTCATTGTGGAGGGATGGGTCTGAGAATATCCTAGAGAGCTGGGTTTAGTTATGGCAAATTTCTTCCACATGTGTATGTCATTAAACTATTTGATTTCTCCATTACAAATGAAACTCAGTTTAGCTGGATCAGGATCCTGGGCTAAAGTTGTTTTGTTTTAGGAGATTGAAGTTTGATGGCCATCCTCTATAGGCTTGAAAAGGTATAAGATATCTGCAGCCATTCTCATATTCTTCCCTTTGTTGGTTATGATTTTCTTACATTTGGCTGCTTGCAGAATTTTCTCCTTCATATTAACTTTGGCAAAGATAATTCGGTGTGTCTAGGCAACACTTTATTTGGACTGAGTCATGCTTGGTTTCTGAAACTATCTGCTATCTTAATTCCTGTATCTCTTGCCATGCTTGGGAAATTCTCCTCCAATATATCTTGGAGTAGAGCATCAGTGCCTTTAGAACCATCCTCTTCTCCTTCAGGAATTCCTATAAGGTGAATGTTTGCTCTTTTGGAGTGGTCCCACAACTCTCTGAGGAAATGATCCATTGTTGCTCTTCACTTCACTGCCTCTTTGAGCATTTGGGATCGTTCAAAAGCTTTGTCTTCAATGTCGGAGATTCTTTCATCTGCCTACTCCATTCTGTTACTGAGAGATTCTACTGTATTTCTCAGTTCTTTGAGGGCTGAAATTTCTTCTCTCAATGTGTCTAAATCCTTGGAGATTTTGTCTTGAATTCATTGAATTCTTGAGACAACATTTGAATTGCTCCTTGAATTTCTAATTTCATCTTTACCTCCAGTCTGTTAATCTTACTTGCAATCCAAATTCTGAATTCGATTTCTGACATCTCAGCCATTTGTTTATGAATGGCATCTTCTGTTGTGTCTCCTTTGTCATTCTTATGGGGAATTGATCTGCTCTGATTACTCATGTTGCCAGAGCTTTACTGCTGACTCTGCCCCATAATTATTTTTGTCAGTTTAGCTACAGAATCTGGTAAGGTGAAATTGGATTGAGGGCTCCTGGAGTTGTAATTAACCAGCCCTTTACCAAAGAGCTGGAACCGGGACTGTGGATTTTCCCCCACAGCTTTACAAAGATCCCATGCAGTCCTGCCACCTAAGACTCTAGAGACCTGCTTGGTGTGATGGGGCTAGGTGGTTCTATCTTATAGTCAGCTAGTCTCTGTCCAATCCTATTGAATCAGTGGCTTTGGGCTAAAATCTCATCTGAGGAGAAATACAAGCAACTAAGACACCCTACTCCCCATGGGCAACAAATGAAAGAGGAAACTCAGACCCTCCCACTAAAACACAACCAGGGCTCAACCTTAGAGTATCCCCAGGTGACTGGCCCAGGTCAAGGGTTCCAAACCAATTGTCCCACTCAGCATGATTGCTGACCAAGTGGGAGAGTTCAATAGGTCTCCAGCAACTCGACAGCTCAAGTCCACTGGCAGCTCAAGTGTGACTTACTCTGGTGCTCCATGGAGTCAGAAAGGTCCCCCAAGCAAGATTTAGTCCAGGGGGGCTGGCGTTTCCTTCCCCACCTTGCACCTCTGCCATGCCCAGTCATTGGTAACCCCGCAGGGCTGTGGCCCAATTCCCTCCAATGAGCAAATGCATCAGGGATTTGTGCCTGCCAGAGTCAAAGGAGAGTCAATGCCTCCTTGGTCAGGCCACCACACTCTGCCCGAGCCAGCAGGGGGAGCTGTAGCCTGACTCCCTCCAGTGCTCAACAGAAACTGGGGAGTGTTCCACCTGAGTTTGTTCAAATCCAGGGGTTAAGCGGCACCTGTGGCTCAATGAGTAGGGCGCCAGCCCCATATACAGAGGGTGGCAGGTTCAAACCCGACTGCGAAACAAAAAAATAACCAGGCATTGCAGCGGGCACCTGTAGTCTCAGCTACTTAGGAGGCTGAGGCAAGAGAATTGCCTAAGCCCAAGAGCTGGAGGTTGCTGTGAGCTGTGTGACGCCATGGCACTCTACCAGGGGCCATAGAGTGAGACTCTGTCTCTACAAAAAAAAAAAAAAAAGCCAGGGGTTAACAATGCAATGGATGTTTTTCTCCCTCAGAGACTGCACCTCTGCCTCAGCTTCACTGTTCCTCTGGTACCCTAGCAAGGCAAGGTCTGGATCCCTCTGGTAGTCCACAAAATTGGGGTGGTGTGTCTCCTGGGATCTCACTACTATCACTGCTGCTGTGTGGCAAGTGCCTCCGCACAGGTTCCCGCGCCTTCATGCAGGTTCCTGAGCCTCCGCCTGCCGCTGATATGCACTTTTGTGGTACCAGGCCCTCTCCCCTGTGGCTCTCTCCCCTACCCCTCAAGTCATAATTTCAGCACAGCTGCACTTCTGCATCCCCTGCAATGCCCAGCCCTAGCAAGGAACTGGGGACACACCAGTCTCTGTAGGGGGTGGGCTACAGACTGCCAGATGAGGGGGTAAGGCTGGACTGGGAGTTCAAAATGGCAGGAAAGTTATTTGCTCAACTTTTATGCCAAGCGAGAGAATCCCCAGGCTCACAGCAGGTCTCTCTGGACAAGGAGACCCAGCCTTCACCGACTCTCTCCTATGGGATGCAACAAGAGGTCTTCTGTTCACTGCTTGCTTGCAGAAGTCACACAGCAAGCCACTCTCTTGAGGGAGGGGACAGACTCTCATCCTCTTTGGGATGGGTTTTGTACCTGAAATTTGCTTCCTTGGAGTTGCAGCTTGCCTCTGTAGGGATGACGTGCAGTTATCAGTCTTCTCTCTCAGCTCAGTTCCTGACTTTCAGCTTTATCGAGTTCTTTCTGGTCATTATCTCTCCCTCTGGATGGGAGCTTCTGTTGAAATCTGGCTCCAGTCAGCCATCTTCCCCATTAAAATTCTTTATGAGGGGAGATTTCTGACTTGGGTCTTCTCCCTTGCCAGAATCTCTGGTACTTTTTACTCCTTCTATATTCCTTTGTATCTAATAAAACACTACCTTACCACTGATCTGTGGTCCGTGGGTTCATTCTTCGAATCCCCAAGACTGTTGCAGGAAGACAAGGCCCAGTGGCAAGACAGAGCAACCAAATACCATGTTTAAAAGAGGAAAGGTTTGTTTAACCAACGGAGCACCAGCCCAGAAGAATTCAAAATGGCCAGACTCCTCACCTGGCTTAGTCTTCTCCTTTTTATCCCCAATAAAAAAGTTCAGGCCCACAGGTACCTTTCTCATTGGTCAGTTTGAATCAAGCTGGAGAAGTGGGCTCTGGCTTTTACAGAACTGTGAGCTTTCGTAGAAGCCTGTAGGTCCCAGGAAGTTAAGTTTGTACAAATTCCTAAGACCTTAGTCACCATGGGTAGGACTCTCAGGTATATCCACGGGGTCTCCTTAAGAAGACCTCTGTTCTCTTTGAACTTACTTTTTCTGGGTATCCGCTCTCATTCCCCCCTTTTTAGATTCCATGTATATTTTAATTTGGTGGTCTCAATATCAGCTTGCTTCTGTAGGAGCTGGTATTAATTTGCAAGACTAGCTTTAGGAGTAACACGGACCCTATGGAGCAATCTGTCTCCATGACCTTTGTTTTGTTTTGTTTTGAGCATGACATTTCTTTCACTGTAGTCCTCCCACTGTATGCCTTCTATCATACATTTTCACTTTTCACATTTGAACTTACATCACTCTTCTATAAAATCTAAGCCACAGAGGTATTTCTGATCTGTCCTATTGTTTCATTCCTAGCTCCTTCTGCTGTAGCACCTTTGCATAGCGCTGCAGGCATTAAACTTCAGAGTCACCTGGCTGCGCTTTCCTATTTCCTTGCTCTGGACCAGCATTCAGATTTCCTGTGACTTCTCTCAGGTCCTCTACCCAGGCCTTAATTGTACTTTGATGGGGGGGCTCCATGGGGTTGTAATATACTTACGGGTTTTCACCTTTCTCTGTGTCACATATTGAGTTTTGTATCAGATTATGAGTGCAAGTTCCTTTGTGGGTCCTTTGCATTCATATAAGAAAGAATGAAAGAGTCACCTTTTGTCCTATCTTAGTGGTGTGGGTGCACAGATCCCATTCCTCTTCCATCTTTCCCAATGTCCAAAGACCATTTGAGACAAATCTTGTGAGGAATTTCCTCAGGCTTCAGCTGTGTGTTGACCAGCCAGCTTCCAGTATGTAGTTGGAACAGGGTATGTTGACTGCCCCAAAAGTTACCTTGCAGGGGTTGGCTGGATATTTTTTGCTTCCCATGGGAGAGTGATGCTCTCTTCACCTGCTGTGATGGATCCAGGAGGGAATCCCTTCCATTTTTGCTGCTGTGGGTGTGATCAGGATGACAGGGTAGGGTCCTTCTACCTTGGTTCAAGGGGGACTGGGTTCCAATCCTTGACCTAGACTTGATTCCCTTGAGAGAAAGGATATACAGAAAAAAAAGACTAAAAAGAACATAGTTAATTACCCAAGTGGAGATCTTCCTTGCTACTCTTCCTAGGGCTTCTAACTGCCTGTTCAAGTCAGTCTCCCACAGTTCTTTTAGAAGTACCTACTAAATTGCAGAGGATTGGTGGAGGCCTATTATACATTATTTCATAAGCGGAGTACCCTGACCTCTTATAAGGGGTACATTTAATATTAAACAAGACCATTCTCAAGGCCTGTACCCAATTAATCTTCCTGGCAGAGTTTACCAATTCCTACTTTTATGGTTTTGTTCATGTGCTCTACCTTGCTTGAATTTTAAGGCCTACATATGACATGTAGTTTCCAGGTGATATTCAAGGATTTAGCTGTCATTTATACCATCTCTGTTACATAGGCCGGTCTGTTGTCAGATTCAATCTGGAGTGGCAACCTGAACCATGGGATGATTTCTCTGGGCAACGTTTTACTACTTCAGGCCTGGTGGGGAAGGCTTCCACCTATTCAGAGTACATGTAGGGCAAAACTAATAAGTACCAGTTTCCTCCACATCTGGGCAACTCAGTATAGTCCATTTTGACATCTTCAAAAGGGGCTTTCCCATAGGATTGAATTCAGGCAGCAGGGATGGTTCCTGTTTAGCATTATATTGGTTGCATGACACACAATGTTCACTGATTTTCTTGGCAAGGGAGGCCAACAGGGAAATGTAGAAATATTTCCCCAGAAGCTTCTTAATTTTCTTTTTCCTTCTATCCTAAGTGCATGCCTCATGCATAAAGCCTCTATAAGCAACCTTAGATTTTTACAAAGTAAGCTTTGATATTAGATGAGGCATGAGTTGGTCAACCAATGGTGCCCTTTAGCGTTCCTAACAATGACCACTGTGTATGGTCCCCAGACTCTTGAGTTTTGTCCCAAAGTCAACTTATCAGCCTTTTGCACCAGCATGGTAGTGTCTGAAAGTGTTCTTAGGCACAAGGGCCACCCTTTTGAGACCCCATCAAATTGCTTAAAGACATAAGCAGCTAGTCATGCCGAGGACTCTGCATTCCAGGTGAGCATTCCCTCAGCTATTCTATTTCTTTCTTTTTTTTCCTTTTAATAATTTTATTAAATCATAATTGTGTACATTGGTGCAATCATGGGGCACAATGTGCTGATTTCATATACAATCTGAAATATTTTGGTCATACTGTTAAAGATAGCCTTCATGGCATTTTCTTGATCACTATATGAAGACATTGATATTCTACATTTTTTTAATTCTTTTTTTTGCAATTAACATGTATTTTATTATTCTTCATTACATTCTTTCCCCTCACCCCCCAGTGGTAAGACAGAATCTATTCACAGAAAAGAATACAGAAAACACTAAAGCTCCTGGTAGAGGGAGAGAATTCAAGTGGGGAGAGAGGAGCTCTCTCCGTTTCTGTCCCAGTCTTTCCCCATCTCCTCTTTTAGGCCTTTAGTCTCAGGGTATACATAGGTGCATGGGTTCCCTGGCCAGGAAAAGAATGAATACAGTCCCTTCCGCCGGGGCAAGGTGAATGAATGTATCAATGAATGGATACAGTCCATTCATGGAATTGAGGCCTAGGAAATTCACAAGAAATTGACCTAGGCATAGGAGATGGGGGTTCCACATTTAGTCCTAAGTGTGAAGTGAAGGAGACACC
>CAUYON010006547.1:0-13370 GCA_963573935.1 Arctocebus calabarensis | reverse complement strand
ACATATTTGAAGGGTCAGGAGAAAACTTCTAAATACGGATCAAAAATGTTTTCACATAGTAAATGAGAAAATCTCATGAATGTTATGTCAATCAGGTTGATAAAAATATCTCAGATTTCATGTGAAGCCCGCACACTGTACTCCATGATTGAACGAATGTACACAGCTGTGATTCAATAAAAAAATTAAAAAATTAAAAAAAGAGTGTGGAGGGGCAAGATACTCACACGCTGTTGATGGGACCATGAAAGGGTAGAACCTTTCTAGAGAGCAGGTAATAGCATAAAACAATAGCCCACCCTTTGTACTAACTAGACCTATTAGTGGAATAAACCAAAAAGAAAACCCCAGAGATGGAGTCAAATAAATCTAAGAATTTAGTATATGATGAAATGGCATTTTAAATTAATGAGGTAAAGATGAAATGTGAATGAATATAGTTGGGACTACTGGGTAGCCATCTGATAAAAAATATTAAGTTGGATTCCTACCTTATTTTTTATGCCAAAATAAATTTCAGGTGGATCCAATGTACAAATGTGAAAAAGAAGTCCATAAAAGTATTATGAAATAAACATAGGGACCATCATTTATTATTTCAGAGTGAGCAAGGGCTTTCTATTAAGATATCTTAAGATTTGTTTCCATAAACATATATATTAGGTGATAAAAGACAAAAAAATGTGTATGAAGTACAGCTCACATTTATGATAACTGTGACTAATATTTCAGACTTATCTGCCAACTTTGGATTTGCAGGTAAAGATGTTTCAGGGGGAGGCTTTGATTGCCTTGTATGTTTTGAAATGCCTTCCACAGAGAAACATGCCAAACACAGTCAGGTTATGATCCAACAGTGCAAAATCTGGCTTATACCCTAGATGCAAAGAGGCTTTTCCTTTGCCCTTTCTCTGAATTTTCTGAGTATATGGGGGATGTGAAGGAGAAGCAAAAATCTGAACAATTTTTTCTCAATTCTTTCCACAATTTCTTCTCTGAAAGCACTGCATTTTAAATTGTTTTGGAAGGGCAAGACTGTTATTATATCGTATGTTATGAAACACCTCCAGCAGCATTTTGAGAAGCATTCAGTAATCAAATATATTACTGCTTTTGTAGAATGCAAGTGAATATTCATAGCAAGCACGATAGATAAAACTGTATGATAGTCCAGTAAAGTTTTACACCAAATGAATTTTGGCATTCAATTTGTGCAAACTCTTAGTTTTTAGAGTGTTGTGAATAAAACAATGGGGGCTTGTTTGTAAACAATAACTACAGATTGATAAAGAAGAACAATAATCAATTAGGAAATGGGCAATGATATAAACAGTTCACAGGAAAAGAAATAACAAACAAATGGCTCTTATACAAGTGAACAGTTATCAGTCTTATTCCTAAGAAGAGAAATGCCAAATAAAGCTACAAGATACAATTTTTCTATGTCAGATGGATAAACATCTGAGTGTTTGATAAAATATTGGAGCTGAGAGTGTGAGAAAACACCTGCCCTCATATGTTGCTGGTAGACATGTATTGTAACTTCTGAAAGTGAGCTATTTTTAAAAATCAATAAAAGTTAAGTTAAATATTCAACTTCGCATCTATGAGTTCATTGTTAATGTGCCCTATGATAGGTTAAATACATCAGGCTGTAATATATACATAACATACAATATAATATTGTGTAACACCTAAAAAGAATGTGATACATTTTTATGAACTGATATAAAACAATGCCTAAGTTATACTGTTGAGAAAACAAACAACAAACAAAGGTGGGTAAATTGGGTTTATTAAGCGACAATTTGTGGGAAAGAAAAGGAAATTTTGACAAAACTGCCATTTTTTATAGGTCAAAATAGTAATGTATATTAAACAAGATAATAAACAATTTCCTGGGTAGGGAAATTGAGTGGCTGGGATGAGATGGGCTTTCAGCACATAAATATGTGTGTATGTATATAGATATATTATAAAATATTTACAAAACATTACCTACATGTTGGCCACCTCTTTAAAACATAAATTTTTTTTTTATTGAATCATAGCTGTGTACATTTTCATAATTTTATAAAGTATATTTTGTAAATAAAGGTACTTTTAGCTACAATTTCCCATTGTCCCTATGTATGGTGTGACTTGAGGGGAAACTTGGGACACTGTGTGTGTGTGTGTGTGTATACATACACATAGGTCCCTTTGTATTTTGACTGAGGTGCTATTGGTAAGGAAATAAGAAAAGATGATTTATTCAAATCATGATTTCATAATTTAGAGGAACAATCTAAGCATTCAATAGTAGTGGACTAGTTAAATAAATTATGACACCTTTATAATGGACTATGCTGTAGCCATCAGAAATCAAGTTGTAGAAGAATGTTTATACACATGGAAGGTAATTTATGATACATTGACAAATGTGTTTATTATTGATTGATTGATTTAATTTTTGATACAGTCTCACTATACTGTCCAGGCTGGAGTACAGTGGTGTTATCAAAGCACATTGCAGCCTCACACTCCTGGGCTCAAGTGATCCTCCTGCTTCAGCCTCCTGAGTAGCTGAGACTACAGGTGCATGCCACCATGCTTAGCTAAATTTTCTACAGTTTGTAAAAATGAGGTCTTGCTAATGCCCAAGCAGGTCTTGAATTATACTCAAACAATCCTCCTGCCTCTGCTTCCCAAAGTGCTGAGCTTACAGGTATGAGCCACAATGGCCAATAAATTTAAAACATAGGCTAGAAAATAGAAGCTTAAAAATCAAACCACAATAAGATACCATTATATAATAAATGTATCCTTGATCTATGTATATATGACTTAATAAAAAAAAAAAGAAAAAAGAAGATACCATTATATACCAAGTAGAATGGCAAAAATTAAAAAGACTGACAGCGCCAGCTGTTGGCAAGGATATGGAGCAACTGGAACTCCCAGGAAATGTAAAATGGTACAACACTTGGAAATTGTTTTAAAGTTTCTTATGAAATTAAACATAACTTTACCATGTGGCCTAACAATCTCACTCCTAGAAAATCACACAAATGAAAGGAAAAGATATGTTCACACAAAAACATTGCATGTGAATATTCGTAGTACCTTTACCACAGCATTCTGAAACTAGAGACAACCCAATGATCCAGGAACGGATGAGTGGATATACAAATTGTGGTCTGTCCACACAGTGAAATACTATGCAACTATCAAAATGGAATAAACCACTGACAAGCAGAGACACATCAAAACACGTGGAATGAAAAAAATCAAGACAAAGACTATAACTAAGTGAATCTATTGGCATAAGTCTCTAAGATAATTAGACAAACGTGTTCTCTACTAATAGAAGGTACATCAGTGGTTGCCTAAAATTGAGAGTAAGGTGGGAGAGTTTATGAAGCAGGGTCACAATGAAATTTTTGTGATTATGAAAATGTCTAGGTAGAGATTGTAGTGGTGGTTACATGCATGTATGTATTTGACAAAACTCATAAAGGGTAAGCTTAAGACAGATGCATTTTACATATGTAAATTTTATCTCAAGTTGCCTAAAAAATGATATGAAGAATGATGACACAGCAGCACATGGATGAGCAGAATAAGAAACAATATATAAGTTGAAATCCTCATTTATAATAAATATAACCACCTTCTCTCCCCCCACACACAATTAAAGAGTGAAAGGGAAGAGTACAGAACAAAATATTAAAAGTTAGTTTACATGGGCAAAAAAAAAATAATAAATAAAATAGAATGTTATCATATTTGCAAAAATAAAAAATATGATACATAACCTGTACGTAAATGGGCCCAGGAAAGGATAAGAAGAATCTATGCTAACATATTCTTTGCACAGTTATTTACTGAGTTTTTATTGTGCTGTATGTGAGAAATTCTTCAGGATGCCACGCATAAAGGAGTGAACAAAATAGCATAGTTCTGGTATTCATGGGTCATCATTTAGTGGGAGACATGAAAAATGAAGAATAAAAATAAAATATTGTTAGAAAGAATAATAAGAATTATTTTAGACTGGGTAGTCAGAGAAGCTTAACTGAAGCGGGGATGTTTAGCTAAGAGCTGGAAGATGATGAGGAGCCAGCCAGTCATATGGAAATGGTAGAGAATATTTGGGGAAGATGGACCAGTGTCTGTAGTAGTGGGGAAAAGTGTGATGTGTTCATGAACATGAGAGAAGTCCAGTGACTTCAGGGCCAGGGATTAAGGGAGAAAACAGGACAAGAGAAAACAGGAAAAGGAGATCAGGCTCAGCTCACACAGGATCTTAGCGCTGAGACAAGAAATCAACATTTTATTGTAAATGCAGAGTTTCTGAGACTTCAGCTGTTATTATAACTGCTTCTTCTTTGAAGGTAACAATACTTTTTCCTCGGGCTGCTTTTCAGTTCACCTTAATTTTAGGACATCATCCACTATGATGTCCTAAAATTCACTAGGATGTATTTAAGAATTTTTTTACTTGTTTGGATTTGTAAGTTCTCTTAAATTTGTCCTTAAACAGTTTGGGAAAATTCTCAGCCATTATCTCTTTCAATATTCTTCCTAATTCCATGTCTCCTTTCCACCTGGAACTTTAATTAAGCAAGTATCAGATCTTATTTTATTCTCTTAATCTCGTTTGTGTTTTCATGCTTATTCTATCTGTGCTATTTTCTGGGTAACATCTATTTGAGTGATCTTCTAGGTCACTAATTCTTTTCTATTTGCATATCTGCTGTTAAACCCATTAGCTGAGTTTCTATTACTGTATTTTTTTTTTTATTGAGACAGAGTCTCACTATGTCACCCTCTGTAGAGTTCTGTGGCATCAGAGCTCACAGCAACCTCAAACTCTTGGGCTTAAGCAATTCACTTGCTTCGGCCTCCCAAGTAGCTGGGACTACAGGAGCCCACCACAAAGCCTGGCTATTTTTTTTGTTGCAGTTGTCTTTGTTGTTTTAGCTGGCCCAGGCTGGGTTTGAACCAGCCACCCTCGGTGTGTGTGGCTAGTGCCGTAACCGCTGTACTACAGGCGCTGAGCCTCTATTACTATATATATATATACTATATATATTTTTGCAGTTTTTGGCTGGGGCTGGGTTTGAACCCATTACCTCCAGCATATGGGGCTGGTGCCCTATTCCTTTGAGCCACAGGCACTGCTCTATTACTGTATTTTTATTTCTAGAAGTTCTATTTGTTTCTATTTCAAATATTATAGTTTTTTTATAGTTTTCTGTTCCACAAAGATATGTTTAAGCTTATGTTTCTTCCTCTAAATAAATAAGTAAACAAATGTCAAGTATTACAAAATGCTTCTGTTAATATAATATAAAGTTTTTGTGGGTCTGTTTTTGCCATCTGTTGTTTATGTTGATTCTTCTCCTGATGAGATTTGCTTTGTATCTTGGTATTTTCTACTGTGTTCTATTCAATGACTGTGGAAAATTATTCCTGAGACTCTTTTGAAGACTGGGATAGCATCTTACAATGGAATTCATGTTTCTTTTATTTTTTTCATGCCTGTGATTACTCCTAGCATTGGGCCACAGCAAACCAAATTCCCAGATTTTTATGTATATGGCTTTTAGTTCATGAGAATTTAGTCCACAAATTTCTAGAGAACCATTTTGTATTTATAACTTCTAAGAGAGAGATTTTTTTTTCTCTCCTTGATCTGCTAAGGGCTTAGAAAATTTTCCTTTAAATCCCTAGGCTAGTGTGGCTACGCCTGCCCTTTGATGTTTTAGCTTTATAGGAGGATGAATCCTACTTGATGCCCCACTCTAGGAAGGCTTGTAGGTTTGCTTCATGTCTTCCTTGTACCAGGAGGCTGTAATCAGTTTATCTAGTTCAGCAAATATCACTAGGGCAAAACACAGTTCTTGATGCTTTGGGTTTTTAACTTCTCATAAATTTTAATGTAGTAATTCCTTACCATAAATTAGCCCTTTGATGCTTTTAAGAATCTTTTAAAAAGTTGTTCATTACCTTTCACTGTTTCCAACATGAAAGTTGTCCAAACAACCTGGCCTATCTTGTCCTTAGAAAGAGAAGTCTATTCTAAGTGCAGTTGGAAACCACTAAAGTTATTACATAGATGAATAACTTGATCCAATTTACTGTAAAAGAAAATGGAATGGAGGAGGCAAGAGTGAAATCAATAGACTTTGTGAAAGACTATTGAGTAATCTAAGCAAGAAAGTGGCTTGAGATAAATATGGCTGTGAAGAGGCAGTCAAATCAGTAGCTTCCGGTATATTTTGTAAGTTAGGATAGAAAAGACTTAGGAATAACTGGATGTTGGAGTAGACGGGGTTGTTCTGAAGGTCTCCCACTTTCTGCTTTAAACACCCATGTGGACGGTGGTGCCATTGAAAAGTCGCCATGGTGTGAGGAAAGAACAGAGGATGCAGGTTTGATACCGGGTCATGCGTGTGTGCACACACAGAGAATAATGGGTCAGTTAGGAGATCATAATGCCTGATATTTATATATAGACATTCAAGTATCACCACTAGGAGAGATGATGTCTGGGTGGTGGGATTAGGAGGAATTTTATTTTTTCCCACATTTTTCACAACCAAACCTGTATTTAATTTGCTTTTAAGGAAAGAAATATTTTAAAATAAAAGAAGCCCTGTATAACACAGAACTATAGTTTCTTTTGAAAACTTGAAATTTGTCACCTCCATATTAACATCCCCCTCTGTTTTCACTTCTGTATATTATTTGTGTGTGTTTAGTATCCACGATGCTGTTAGTTACGTTAACGTCAGAGGCTGCGCCTAATTACTTATCCCTTCTCCCTAGTAGCTACCACATGGCTGTGGATGTGGCAGAGGCCGAGTAAATGAAAACTTTATACATCGAAGACACTTCACAATTATTTTTTCACTGAATCGTGGATTAGACCGGCAGTAAGGATAATGTTGTCACAAGCCAACATGTTCTTCCATTCAGACTACTCAAAGCTATACCAGACAGAGCTTATTCTTTTGTGTTAAATCAGAGAAGTCAAGGTGGAAGCTGAACTTCTGAGTTCACGTGTATGCCTTCAACTTGAGCCCTACGTGGGCTCCCTTTCCCCAAAAGCAGCAATAAGCTGAGCACTGCGGGAACACCTAATGGGCCCAGGTAGGCTTAAGTAGCACCAAGCTTAATGCACTCGTTTGCCTACAGGCTTTGTGACAACATAGACGGCTCGAGAAAGCACTCAGTGCCAAGCACCCCCAAACATACCATGGGCCTGCTTTCCACCATAATGAGCTGTCTCTCTCTCCTGCAAGGCAGACTGTATAGTAATGACATTGCACTCAGCAAACCCTGGAAGGGAACAGGAGTTGGTTTTCCCTTATTTTATCATCTTAACTACTGCACAAGTCTAAACCCTCTTAGACACCATGAGAGGATAAAGAGAGAGAATGATCTCTCTGGAGCCAACAGGCTCTGCATTCATTTATTAGCACATGCGGGTGTCATTCTCAGGGCTAGACCCTGGAAAGACCACAGAGCAAAGACAGGTATTTAAAAGTCAAATTCTCCTCAACTCCAGATGGGGTAGTAGCAAGATAGTAAGCAACGCAAATCAGAAAGTGACAAGAATGCCCTGGTTCTGTTATTCTCAACCTTTCCTCCCTTTTCTGGAGTTTCCTTCTCAAGCTGTAGCCTCACCAGAGTAAAGGGTGGGAGATTTTTAGTGCTTCTGCAAAGGGATGCTTAGTGCCCATGCTACTCCAACGCTCTTGCTTTGGCAGCTTCCCAGAGGCCCTGTGCCAAGGCCGCAGGCTATCTGGGGAGAACACCCAGCTGGCCACCCCAAGGAACACCACCACGGAGATGCAGAGCCAGCCCAGCCAAGCAACAGCAGCTGTTGCAATGGGACTTTGGGGAGTGGAGGCCGCCTTGTGCTGTGTGCTAGCAAGGCACCGAACAGCATCTGCAAACCGCAAAAAGCCAATGCATAATGCAGAGCGGCGTGCTCCACTTTCTACCTCTTTCTTCATTGTTCTCCCAGGATATGCAAAATAGATAGCTCGGCCATGGTTTCTGCCTGCAGCCACGTCCTCAAATACTCCCGTCTGTGGCATCACTTGCCCGGAGGAGGCAACTTCGCAGAGTCAAAGCAACCCGTACTACAATGAAGACCAAACCTGACAGCAAAAAAGAGTGTGGTTGGTTTTCAGGTAATTGGTTCATCGGGCCTCATTTTCTATATTCCAAGATTACAAAATAAAAAGCAGGAGCCAAGGAGCAGGCTAAGTAGCGAGAGAGGACTTTGGTGCTGCTGGAACTCTAGATCTGCCCCACCTTGACCTGGGTACCAGGCACCACACCCCAGCCCCCACTCCTTTGCTGCTCCCCCAAGACTTCTATCCAAAGCTCTCAGAGCTCAATTGAAAGCAGCAGGCGAAAAGTCAAATACTTCATTAAAAGCAGCAAGAGACTCCATTGTAAACCCATGGCTCTTGGCCATCAAAGATCAGACACTGGGATTCGAATGGGTCCTGGTTTCAATCAGGGATCAGATACTTAAGAGGTAGCTTGTGGTGTGTATCTTTTCAATGTGCTGCAGAAAGCCCCTCTGTTTTTCCTATTTTTACCTTATTTTTATACCCTATAGAGCCCCTCAAGAACTACTGCTCACACACACGCGCGCACACATACACGCACGCACCCTCATTATGCTGAAACAGGGAGAAGCTGAGAACCACTTCAAAGGTAAGCATACGCTTGAGTTTCAGGTTTATTGAATTCCCGGAAATGCTGTCTCTCCTCCTGAGAAAGGTTAGTGCTTGGAAACAACTTTAATCTGGCCAAAAGAAGAGAAAACAAGGAGGAAAAGACACAGGGAGAGGGAGCGTGGGCTGAGAGAAGAGATGGAGAGAAAGAGAGAGGGAATTGTTAATTTCAATTGATTTTCTGATAAGGTCTCATATCCTGAAGTGTGCTTCAAATCTGAGAAGTGACATCTGCTGAGATCTCCCATCAGTGTCTGAATTCTCCTGAATGTAATTAGATCTGAGACAAGATAGAAGACTCAGTACGGTGGCCCTTAGGGAGGAAATGGTCTTTGAAAAGAATTATGTTAATCAGACTAGCCTTCTTCTTGCATCTGTTCTGCTGTTATTCTGGGTAAAATTAATAGGTCTAAGGCAGGATCTGATCATAATGACAATCTGGTCTTCACAGCAGGAGGTTTTATAAAGGAGTTGAACTGTGCCTTGTTGAGAACACTTAAAGTAATTAGTTACAGGGCTACTCACTTTCTTTCTTTTTAATAATAATAATGGTTATTAATGTTTACAAATTAAAGAGTCTTAGTCTAGATGAAAAGAGAGCTGAATAGAGACTCAGGAGTAGAAGCCCTACACCTTCGTGCTTCCTGCTGAGGAAACACTACCCACCCCCCTTTTGCCTGTTCTCCTCCCTCCCTCACCCCCCCAACATCCCCCCTCGTTCACGTCTCCCCAGGGCCCCACTAGGAACAAAGTGTTTAGAGCTGGGGGGGAAGGGTGTAACTGGCAGAGCCCAGGGCAGAGTCTGGGACTTCTGATCTCTGTTCGCCTGGTTTCCAGCGCAAAGTAAGAGCTCAGTAAATGTTTGCTGTAGGATGAAAGGAAGGAAGAAAGACTAGAAGTAAAACAAAAAGAAAAGAAAAAGAGAGACATAAAATGGAAGAAAAGAACCAAAGGAGGAAGGGGGGCTAGAAGTAAGAGAGAGACAGAGAGAAATGAAGGAAGGAAGGAAAGAAACAGAGGAAGAAAGACAAAGTATTCTTGTTGTCTTACTATAATGTATAACTGCAGAGCAGGGCTGATGTATAATTAGGGTTTGGGTCTCTTCTCTTAAGTCTATAAACTAGAGTAGCCAAGCTCTAAGCCAATGGCTGAATTTTTCCCACCACCGTTTTTGGTAAGTAGTTTTCCTGGCACATACATTTGTGTCTTGTCTCTAGACGCTTTCCAATTACACCTGCAGATTTTAGTCATTGTGATGGAAAGCTTCTGGCACTCCAATTCTAAAATTTACTATGTGGCCTTTAACAGAAAAAGTTTGCTAACCTCTGCTCTCATCTCTTGAGAGCGTTTGATGTTAGAACACCCTGAGTGGGAGTGACTTCCCAGAATAGGACGCCCCATCTGTATGTTCTGACTCTTAGGAGTACAGGTGGTAGGGCAGGGGGAGGAGGGAGAGAAGAAGGCGGGCAAGTTGTTAAAATTCTGCCTTCTCAATCTGCAAACAGGTCTTGAAAGGCTGAGATGCGATGTGTCTGTTCCACATCCACAGTGCTCAAGGGGTCTGGGGTGGGGCGAGGTTGGAAACCGAAGACTCACTTTGTCTTCTAACAAGTGTCACCACCCAATTTAATTTGGTTGTGCAAACAACAGTGCGGTATGATAAAAGAGTGAGATTGGAAGAAGATTCATGTCAAGATCTTTCCCATTCTGATTGTGTCAAATCACTTGACTTAGACCCTGTCTTCTGAGCTCATCTTCTTACTTGTCAACTAAGAAGGGAAATAATATAACTTTATAGATTTCATGTGCTAGATAAGAAAAATGTGTCAAAGTACTTTGAAAACCATAGTTCTCTCCAACCAGTTATTACGTACAGCTACTATAGTCATTATGTAATAATACGATGGGCCTTGATAAGCCACTGTTTTTATGAAGGTACAAGCTTTGGTTTCTTGAGGTCTGGCTCTGACAGAGGGTCATACAATTTTTGGCAAAGCTGAAGGCATCGAGGCCATGATCTTTGAAACTATGTAACAATCATCCTCAAATCCAGTAGCATGGAACTATGAACCTTAATGCACTGCTTATCTACTGGTCAGCTAGAGTTCCGTTGATCTAGAATTAGCTCAGCTGGGCTTGGCTGGGAGCTGCAGGTCTTGTCCAAGGAAGTTTTGTTGCTCCTTGTTTTTGGACCAGTAGGTTCCCAAAGCATGCTCTTTTCACAGTGACAGTCAGGCTCACTCTGCTTGCATCACATCTGTTAATGACCTTTAGCCATAGCAAGAAAGAGGAAAGCACATTCTTCTCACCATGAGCCTAATGCAAGTCAAACGGTCAAGGCCAATGACCATGGGTGGGGGAAGAGCATACTCCTCCCTGAAGGTCATTTATTGGAAAATAATCTGCAGTAGAGGCCATGTTAGCTAAACAGTGCCTAGTGTAGGCCCAAGCTACTGGATCAAGTTGTTTAAATAGACTGCCATTTTGACCATTTTAGGTGATTGTCACTGGACTTGAGTTGCATATCCACTTGCCAGTGTGAGCAGCTGCTCACCCCAGACCTCACATTCGCATTTTCTCACATCTGTGAGCTACGCCCTGTCAAGCAAAGAAAAGCACAATTTCTCCAATGACTCACATGCATTGATCCAATTTTATTTAAAAATCTGCACTATTTAAGAAGAAAGGTGGATATTTCAGAGGAAAACATAGGTATAATGAAGAAGCAGGAAGATTAAGGATGATGGCAAGAGGAGGCAAAAGGGGCCAGGACCAAATTCAGATTTCAGCAAGAGCTGAGGTCACCTTAAATGAGAATGACAGCCATGGGCAGGGGGTCCCAATTAATTAATTACACCTTAATTGAAAAGCTGTCTCTGTTCTTATATTGTCCTTTCTGTCCTCCAGAGCCGCAGGGAATGCTGTGGCATCTGGGGAAGGGTAGGGGTAAAGCCAGTTCTCGAAGCTTCTCCGTGTTTCACTCTCCCTTCCTTACACTCTGCAAGAGGGAAGGGTAAGGTTAACATAGGATCAACAGCTTCATACATATGCAGAAGAAAGACAAATCAACCTGAAATCCAAAAAAAAAAAAAAAATTAAAATTAAAATATAAATAGACTTGTTTGTTTCAAGGATTTGCAATGAATGCTTGACTCAGCCTGAAGATTAATCAGGGATGGGTAATTACACTTTCACACACACATATCCATGCGCACAAAAAGGATAACCCTGGTCCCCTGTAAACAACATGAATGCAAAAACAGTGTGAATTTTGGGGTTCAAACAGAGGTGCAGTCACCTGAAGCTCTTTGCTGAGTCTGAGAGTTCATTCATCTCTGCTGCTGAGCCACCCGCACAGGGACCAGCCATGGGTAGAGCATCACTGGTGTCTACAAGCACGCTCTTTTCTCCCTCCCTCTGTCCCTCTTTTCTGTCTTTATTTTTCTGCATTTTTCTTCTGAAATTTTTTACTTTTTTCCTGCCAAAGGGGTTAAGCAATCCATCAACTCATGGACGTTTATAAAGTTTTCACCGCTCAACAGACAATAACGTGAAGAAGCCTCAACCGTGTCCTGGAGGAACTCACAGATTAGAGCGGTTTTCTCAACGGGGGTCATTTTGCCCCTGCAGGAGACATTTGGCAATGTCTGGAGACATTTTGGTTGTCAGTGGCTTTGGGTGGACGTTTAAACTGCTATACATCCTGCAAGACACAGGAAAGCTCTCCAAACAGAATTATCAGACTGTAAGTGTCAATAGCACTAAGGTTGGTACCCTAGTGTAGCGGGAGAGTCAAAATGCAGACATATTAAAAGGCAACTCACTTCCAGGCTGTGTAGAATAAGGCCCAAATGTACTATGGTATTTGAACTTGGGCTAACCAGCCATCTTGTTTCTCTCTCTGGTTTCTGGCTCTTTCCAGCTCTGCAGGCTCCCAGATTTTCTGCCACCTTTGAGAATGTCAGTTTTTTTTTCTTTTTTTTTTTTTTAATAATTTTTTTGAATCATAATTGTGTACATTGGTGCAATCATAGGGCACAATGTGCTTCATATACACTCAGAAATATTTTGATCGTACTGTTACAGATAGCCTTCATGGCATTTTCTTGATCACTATATAAAGACATTGATACTCTACCTTTAATAAGTTTCACCAGTACCCTGCTAAGATGCACCGTAGGTGTGTTCCCAATAATTACCCTCCCTCTACCCAGCCTCCCCCCTCCCTTCCCCTCCCTTTCCCCTTTCCTTGTATTCTTGTGCTATAATTGGGTTTTAGCCTTCATATGAAAGCTATAAATTAGTTTCATATTAGGGCTGAGTACATTGGATACTTTTTCTTCTATTTTTGAGATACTTTGCTAAGAAGAATATGTTCCATTTCCATCCATGTAAACACAAAAGAGGTAAAATCTCCATCTTTCTTTAAGGCTGCATAATATTCCATGGTATACATGTACCACAATTTATTAATCCATTCGTGGGTCGATGGGCATTTGGGCTTCTTCCACGACTTAGCAATTGTGAATTGGGCTGCAATGAACATTCTGGTACAAATATCTTTATTATGATGTGATTTTTGGTCTTCAGGATATATATCCAATAAAGGAATTATAGGATCGAATG
>CAUYON010006546.1:0-36224 GCA_963573935.1 Arctocebus calabarensis | reverse complement strand
TTGGGCTTTGGGGGGAGCAGAGTCAATACTTTGCATGAACTATCTTATTTTATACCAGTGAAATTGCTTTCTCTTTTGTCTTGTGATTTTTTTTTTGAGGTGAAATTTAAGTTGTTGTGTGAGTAGTTCTATTATACCTATCTTGAGTATCTTGCTTGTACTGCATCACATTATACTTTTGTTTAATTCTTAATAAACTGTTCACTTGTTAAAAAAATAAAAATAAAAATGAAAGAAATTATATACTTTAATTTCATGTACCTTGGAAGTTGAAAGACTCACAGACTTTCAAGTAAGTGAAAGTGGCACAGCCAGATCTGGAACCCAGATCTGTCTAGAGGAAGCCTAACAAATCCAATAAAGAGATTCGACAGTCACAGGCATTTGAACTAGATACCATCGTCTGAAACCCCCTGGAACAGCAGCAGTCACCATGGTTAAATGGTTACCTCTCAGGAGCAATTACTAAGAACCTATTCTGGTGATAGGAAGTGGAAACTTGGTGTTCTGAAGTCTATAAATGAACACTGAACTATTTATAACATGCAAAGATCAAAGCTAAATGTTCTTGGAGGGTGCATTTAAAGCAGGAAGTGGGAAATGAACCCCAGTAATCTCACGCTCATTGGGTGGGTCTGCTCTCAGGGCTCTGTCATTTGGGGAAGTGGCAGAACCTCTCAAAAGCAATTTGAGTGATGGGGAGGATTTTGTATGCTGATGAGGGGGACACTCTGACCACAGCAACTAGGAGAAAAATATCACATAAATATGGTGGGAGAGAGCGTTGTGACAGGTGAAGAGGGGGGTCTTGACAGTGAAAGCAAATCTTGGCAAAAGAAAGATTTAATTTCTTAAATGTTAGTCTTGAATGATTCTCCCGAGGGAAGGTTGGAATAGGCAGTGTTCTGACATGACATAGAGCAAAGGAGCACAGCATCTGTCACCGGAGAGAGGCAGGCACTGTCACTTACCAGCCAGGTGATCTTGAGTGAATTATTGAATTTAAGCTTACATTTCTTCATCCTTAAAATGGGGGACACAGTGTCCACTTTATTAGGCTGCTGTAAAAATCAAAGGTATATTGAAAGCCTGGGTCTGCATGACACCAGATCCTGATGCTCTTTCAAAGTCCTATCAGTCCCTACACGCTGGCCTTTCTACCAAGCTGTTTTATTTGTGGTTATGGATGCCTGTTAAAAAATCTCTGGGTGAGTATATATACTGTATTTTTTCATATATAAGGCACACTTTTTTGCCCAAATATTTTAAGGAAAAACAAGGATGCACCTTATACATGGGTAGTACAGCTGAGAAGCAGGGGGGCCTGCTAGGCCCCACAAGCCACTGTATCCTCCTGCGTGGGCCTGCCAGGCACACGGGATTCCAGTCTAGAAGGATCCAGAGCTGGTGGGAGCAGGCAAGAGTGGTCACTGCCCAGCACTATGATCAGAGGAGAGGATGGTGGTGGGGCTGGCCAGGGGGCAGCCATGGCAGGTGGAGGGGACTGGAAGCCACACAGGCCCCAGGGACCCGCCTGGCTGCCGTGAGTGGGTAGAGTGGGCTCAGAAGCTGCCACCTGCCAGCTTTGAACCTGCATGGCCATCTTCACCATGGCCTCCACTGTGGCAGGGAGGGAAGGGCCACGGGAGAGGGAAGGGGAAGTCTCCACAGAGCTGGGGGTCTGTGCGTTTACGGGGGTGCGTTAGCCCTCTCCAGACATGTCTCTCCCTGCCAGCTGAGAGCTAGCGGCTTCCTCCAGGGGCATTTTCCTGAAAGTTTGGACCAAAAATGTGGGTATGCATTACGCAGGAGTGCATTTTACATGGCAAAATCTGGTATTTTTAAAAGCTCTATTGAAGTATAATTTTTAATGTTAAAATTCACTTGTTTTTATCATCATAATCTAGTTTCAGAACATTTTCACTACCCCAGAAAGAAACCAGGCACCCATTTGCAGGCACTTTCAATTCCTTCACACAGCCCTAGGTACCAGTTAGACTGATAATTCACTTTCTCTGTAGATTTGCCCATTCTATCTGCACATAGAGGTGGGCACCTACAATGTGTACCTTTTGGGTCCAGCTTCTTTCACTTAGCAGAATGTTTCTGAGGCTCTTCCATGCGACAGCATGTATTTCACGAATATAGTTTGTAGTTAAATCTTCTAGAGCAGTACAACAAGATTTACTAAGAATCTGCTGGAATATTTCACAATTGTTTTTAGTGTACGGCTACAGCATTCCATGTTTGATAAGCAAGGGCAACAGCCAGAGATAATGAGGAAGGAAAAGGACTGATGTCCACCATGAGCAGCTGCTTGAACTTTCTGGGGAAGCCACTGATTCCTTTAGGTCCCTTTGCATTCTTGTTGCTACATTCCCAGCTACATTCAAAAGGGATATTTGGTCAGATTAGGCTGCTCTTGACTTTCGTCCTTGAATTCTGGCCCCAGTTTTGTGCTTGGTTCTGTTCACTTGCATAGGACTCCAGGAACAAACCTCCAGCCTTCAGATTCTTGCTAGTTTTCTGGTCCATGCCCATTTCCCCCACTTACTTCAACCCCTACGTATTCCCTATTATTCTGTTCATACTGATTTTCTTCTTTATTAATTTAGATACCTGCTCATATTTAGAAAAAAATCATTGAAACAGGTGCCCATCATTAGATATGTCAAGCAAATCTCTCCCCCATCTTAGGATACATGCTGGACCTACAAGGTGAGTGTCACCTAAAATCCCTGCACAAAGACCCTTCCTCTCTCCCTCATTCTTCTCCAGCTTGGTCTTTCAGTACAGCATCAGCCACGTCTATATAGACTGTGACTCTTGGCCAAGGAGAAGGCTTAAGGGTTGGAAGAACATGGATATTGGAATCAGACAGATGTGAAACTGAAGCTTAGCTCTGTCACTTACCATCTAAGTGAACTTAGGCAAACTTTGCAAGATATTGAGTCTCAGTTTCCTCATTTAGAAAGAAGATATTAATTATACTTGCTTTCCAGTTGTTGCCAGGAGTAAATGTTTATATATTGCAAAACACATCGTAGGAGTTGCATAATAGCACGACTAGCCCGCCACCCTGACCCCTGACCCCAGGTCTTCTCTCCATTCACACAGCAACTGCTTCACTACGACTGGAGCTCAGGTCCACTAGTCTTCTCAGCCTAGCACTGGCATGATTAGAAATTCCAATGGTAGGTCCAAATAGTTATGAAGAATTCATAAAAAAGGGAGTTTGTAATTGTGTTGGGCCCATCTGATTCTGGCTCAGTTCTCTTTTGGAGAGGCCTCTCGTGACTTGATGAAAACATCTTACTACAGCTGGCTTCCCGGGCCTGTGACCTGTGCAGTCACAAAAAGGGCCCTGAGCTCAGTTTAATGCTATGTTGTTGCTATCTTGACATTTGTAATAATTTTAGCTTTGAACTTGTATCTCATAAATAAAGTCTGATAGGACAGTAGAGTCTGCACATTAGCTGAGGAGATGCTTGCAATATAACATCTGCCTTCCCAGCTGCCTATTTGCAAACAGCATTCGCACTACCCCACGCTCTCAGAATCTCAGGTGCACTCATGAGTGGAAGTGCAGACTTACAGCAAGCACAAAGTAAGTACAAGACATCAGTAACTGACAGCCCCAAGAAGCCACCACTTTCCATTGAACCTAACTTGTTTTTCATGTGGGAAGAAGATAGTGGTGTTCTAACAAACACGAACGACCGAGGAGCCATCACATATCCTTTCTTAAGTTACTGCCTATATATTAACTAATCTCTGTGCTGAAAATAACAGAAGCAAAGGGGAAGAGGCAGACCTAGAATTGTCTTACTTTCTTCCTCAGCCAGCAATATGCCAAGGGCAGAAAGTGTTAGTAGAATATGCACATATCAAGAAATGGAATAAAAACAATTGATCATTTTTAAAACTTTTGCAATGTTTTCACTGTCCTGATCAGATACAAATGTTATTTTGTGAGTATGTAATCTATGAAATATGAATTTCCTAATTTTTGTAATTCCACATATTAATTAAATGCTCTATATTTGCAAAATATAAAGATAAACAGTAAAATTCATGCTAATAATTTAAAATTTTTTCCTTCCTTTTATTTCTATTAAATAGAAATAAAAAGCATCACAAGTGAAGGAGGAGACCATGGAAGAAAGGAAAAAGCTTTATGTTTTAGTACTTTTTTTTTTTTTGCAGTTTTTGGCTGGGGCTAGGTTTGAACCCACCCCCTCCAGCATATGGGGCCGGTGCCTCACTCCTTTGAGCCACAGGCGAATGACATTTTTTCCCTTGCTTTTTGAACAAGGGATCTTGCATTTTCATTTGCACTAGGCCCCACAAATATATAGCTGGTTTTGTATCTAGCTCTGCTCTCTTTTCTGCTGTCTCTGGGTCACTTCCACAAGAGCTTTTTGGCTTCTTGAATAGATGTTTTTTCAGAGGAGGCCCTGTGCAGAAGAGCTGCCTACATTTTGTAATAAAAACCCACATTTTTAACTGGAAAGTTAGTAGAAACCAATTGGTTTGAGGCTTTCCCCTTGTTCCTCCAGCTTATGTAAATGCTTGAGGTATTATTTTTCCATGCACCTGGGAAGTCCGGTGACCTAACACATTTGCATAAACATAAGCCATATATTCATCTTGAGCTTCCTCTTTCTGTACCTCCTGGGTGGCATTTGAGTGGAGTCTCTTTTTTTCATCTTATCTCAAGTTCACACCTAGCCTTGGAGATCTTGCTAGGTATGACAAGTGAGAATCAGGGATGGGCAGATGGTGCACATTGGGGTGTCATGAGGTATGAGCTGGGAAGGATCAGAGGGATTATATAGGTAAACTTTCTACCTTGACTCAAGAGTAAAAGGCAAAAACTTGTAAAAATCAAAATGCTTCAAAAAAAAAATGGGCCACAAAATGATGGTTTGGAGGTGGGGAAAGCTGACATGAACCTGGAAGTTTCTAAACATTGTTTTGGGAGCAGCTTTGGAATATTAAATCCTGGTGCACAACAGGCAAAATTAAGAGGAAGTGAGCAGCAGTATGGCCAAGGAGCTTCAGTTGATGCTTCAGGCCCTCCCCACTTATGGCACCATCATTCCTCTGGTTGCCGAGGCCGAATCCCCGGCAATCAGACCTGACCCCCCCCTTCACCTCCAACCAAACATTGCTTTTACTGCATTTCCTCCAAAACAAGTTTTCATCCCTTCACTCTAAAGTATCTGTGGCCCTGGCCCTGGATGACAGTCATAGCACCCACCTAACCACCCTCCAGGTTATCTTCTATATGACCAACAGAGGATCTGCCTGGAGGACAACTCCAAATATGTTGCTGAGTTAAAGACTTCACTGGCTGGCTGTAGTCTTGAGATGAAACTCGGATTATGGTACCAAAGCCTGCAGAGATTTCACCCTCTTTGGACTGATTTGATTTTCCAGTAAAGAAGAGAATTTTATTCTGCAAATATATTACACTCTTGTAATTTCTTTCCTCTCCTCTCCTCTCTTTTGTCTTTTCTTTTGACAGAGTCTCACTCTGTTGCCCAGACTAGAGTGCTGTGGCATCAGTCCAGCTCGCAGCAACCTCAAAATCCTGAGTCCAGGCAATCCTCCGGTCTCAGCCTCCTGAGTAGCTGGGACTACAGGCACCCTCCACCAGGCCCAGCTAGTTTTTCTATTTTTAGTAGAGATGGGGTCTCGCTCTTGCTCAGGCTGGTGTCAAACTCTTGAGCTCAAGGGATCCTCCTGCCTCAGCCTCCTGAGTGCTGGGTTTACAGGCATACACCACTGGGTCCCACCTGCTTGTAATTTCTTGAATACGTTTAACTGTTTTGTGCCTCTGTATGTTTTCTGTTTCTAAAGCCCTTCTCTTCACTTCTCGACCCATACTCTGTTTAGTTTGCCCATTCTGTTTGCTTTTCTTATTTTCCCTTCCGTCCTGCCTTCTCCTCCTTTCTCCTCTTCCTGATTGATGGCTAACAATTATTACATGCTTACTATGTTCCAGGCACTGTGCTTACAATTTCACACATTTAATCCTCACAACAAGTTTATGAATTCAAGTTTCTTATATTGTATTGTTTTTCCCACTTTTCAGATTGAAAATGGGTCAGAAGTTTGAGTAACTTAGCTAGGTCACATGCCTACTAATTCTAACATGGATTTGAACTCAGATTTTCCCAGCTCTGCATGTCCAGTGTCCAGTATTCTCTGTGTACTACCTCTTCCAGAAACAAATTCCCTGACAACTTCCCTTGTGTGAGTGTGGTAGTAACTTTCTAGAGTGATAACCAGACCTGTACTTTCTGCTTTTTGGGCCATAGCTGGGTTCCTTTTCCTACCCTCCGAAGTAGGAACAGTGACTGAGTTCTGGTCAATGCAAAGTGGGAGGAATAATTGCAGGCCACTTTCAGGGATGACCCCTGAGGTCTCCTGGGTCATCTTCCACAGTCTGTCCTTTTGCAGAGAGGTGATAAAATGGAGGGCTATTCTGGGTTTAGATATTTCACCTCTTTATTGTGGGAAATTAAAAACATACAAAAGTAGAGAATAGTCTGTGTAGAAGCCCTATTTCCTCCTACAATGTGCCCGGCTCCAGACATGGGGTACATATGACTGACCCTGCCTTGTCAATACCTACCTGCTTCTTATCCACCCTCCCCTCACTGGGTTATTTCAAACCAAATCACATCATTTAGTCTGGTTTAATACACATTTAATCATGTCCATTTAATACATCCATACTGATACTTCAGTATAAGCCTAAAAATCTGTATCTCTTACCTTTATAAAAGCGTTAGCTACAATGCTATCATTTATATCCAAAACAAACATCTCCTAATGTTAGTGTACACATTTCCCTTAGTACGTTGTGATTTTTTTTTCGTCACTTGATTTGTTCGAGCCAGGATCCAAACACGGCCTGACCGTTCCTTTTGATCAATATGTCTCCAGTCCCATATCTTCCCTTTTTTGCAGAGGGGGTGCATGAGATAAAGACATTTATAAACATCAAAGCATAATTGAGCTATCACCATAATTATTTATGCTAGAAATGTTTGAATTACTTTTTCTCTTTCCCTTTCACCGTTTGTTAAAGAAAGCAGGTCATTTGGTCCTGTAGAACTTTCCTCAGTTTGCATTTTTCTGATTGCAGATCCCTGGTGTTATGTAACTTGGTCCTTTGTCTCATGTTTTTCCTATAAACAGGCATCTGGTACAGGCAGTTGGGTTCCATTTAGATATGTGCGGCTGGATACTCTGCAGGGGGCAGGGCTAATTTCCATTAGGAACCACCCCTAGGAGGAAGCACCCTATACTGGGCTAGTTGTGATAGCTAGTATACTGGGCTAACCAATGTGTAGGGCAGGAAACATCCCAACAAAATGAGGTTTTCATATTTCTTTCGCCCCTATTTATTGGAGGAAATCTCACATTAACTATTTGGAAACTCAAAGCCCAGTTTCTACAGGAAAGGCCACCCTCCCGTCCTTGAGCAGGGATAGAACTCAGGGGTTGCAGCCCTTGCCAGGAGTGCTTATTGCTGCGGCAACTAATTATTTCTAGGCCTTTGCAGCAGACAGACTTAGGAAATATATATTTTTTTAAAAGACAAGAGTTTATAATGAGTTTATATTGATATTTCCAATTCAAATAAGTTTTACCAACCTAAATTAAAGTTTAAATTTTTAAATTTATATCTTTATGCCCTAATGCTGCAAGTCTTTGTCCTAGTGACACTACCATAATTAGTTTTTGCTTTTAGGAGCTCAGCCTGGAACCTGCTTCTTCACCTCTTCTGATGATTTTGTGAAGCTTTTAAAAATCCTTTTGAAAACTCTTCCCTCTGTAAACCCTTTGGGGTAGGTTTTCTGTAACCGAACCCTGAGTGTAAATGGTGTGGGCAGGAGCCATGTAGATACTCATGGCATGGACTCTCTAGTGAGAGAATGATTATAAGTTCATTAAACAGATCCAGTCACCCAGTCTTTTCTATTTCCCTGTAAATTCCAACTCACAAAAATTTGAGTTTGTTTTTCAAAAGCAGCCTCTTATTCTGCTTCCCCGAATCAGACCTTGGTGAATACAGTAGGTCAGGCCCAAAGCAGATAATGCAGCGTCTTCTCTTAATTGTGGATCCTGGTCATTTTAAGAAGGCCCTTTTGAGGCCAGCCCATTATTTCAGAGTGGATGAGAAGTCCAGGGAATGAAAACATGTGGGTGAAAAGAATCAGAGATCTGGGGCAGTGCCTGTGGCTCAAAGGAGTAGGGCACTGGCCCCATATACCAGAGGTGGTGGGTTCAAACCCAGCCCTGGCTAAAAAAAAAAAAAAAATTGGAGATCTGGAGCTAGTTTGTTACTCCATGGGCTGTGGGGACTGCACTGGACCTTTCCCACAGGAGTTGGACATTCTCATAATGTTCCACGGTGTCTTCATCCTTAGAATAGACATGTCCAGCTGAGTTATCTGGCAGCTGTGTCTTCACCTCTGAGTAGACCACTGAGCCATGCTGGAAAGGGAGGAAGATGGCAGTGGAAGGAGAGGAGTATGAGGCTGTAGGTAACGATGGGAGAGGACACAGTGAGGAAATGGAACTCACCTTGTCCTCAGGAAGTGTCCTAGAGGTACTGGCTGTGGAGGGAAAGGGAATCATTGAACTACAGGCATAAGGATCCTCTTAGAACCCAGTCTACTCTTATTCCTTAGAGTCTGGGAGCCAGTAGATCCTTTCTGTGGATTGCTGTGACTGAACACCCTACGTGCTGGCAATTCATTTGATTTCTTAACCCAACCCTCTGAAAGTTCTCACTTCCATTATTCTATAAAGTCCTCCCTCAATACCACAGTGAGAAACCTCAGTCCTTTCCTCTTCCAGAAGCTGAGAAATTTTTAAATTTTAACTCCTAACTTACGGTATGTCCATCTCTCCATCCCCAGTTATTTGGCAAGTTCTCATCGGAGCTATCCGTATGAGAACTCCTCTTATGTTAGATTTTGATTTTATTACCATGGTTTCCCAGAGATGGAGCCACAGTCAGAGGAAAGTTTAGCAGGTATGATTCATTTGTCAACGCATATTAGAAATTAAGAGTCTCCGAGGAACAGGTATAATGTAATTATAAAGCAATGTAGTAATTTTATGGCAAGAGAGCTTGAAAAGATAAACCCAGGACACTTGAGGTTTCTGTTTCTTACCATAAATCTTTTGGGGTTACTGATTTTTTAATGATATGATAAAAGTGATATACTCTTTTCCCTAGAAAAATGGTCCTATGCACAGAACTTCTCATATGCTTTCAAAGTCTTCATGCAAACGTTGAACAGGTGAAGAAGCCTGCCTACTGATCATTAATATTTCAAGCACCTCAAACATAACTTGGCCATCAATAGAATGCTTGGCTCAAATAGTGTTGACAAATGTGTCAAGGACAGAGTGTGAAGAACAGGAAAATGATCAAGGTGTCTCTCTGAGATGTGCTCAGTCAATCCAAGAAAACTAGTTCAAATTCTACTGTTCGAAGGTTGTTGATTAATGGAGTGGATCAGGGAGCAAAGTGACAGGAGAAGCAGGGATCAGGTGACATGTGTTGGTCAAATATAGTGATGGGCTGTAAGAGCAGCAAATATGATAGTGAGACAGAAGAGTCAGTCTTAGCTTTATCTTTTACTGGCTTTGTGACCCTGAGAAAGTCTTGAGCCTCCAAGTTATATTCACAGTACTTCACCTGTAAAAATGGTTCAGCATCAGGTTACAGCTGAGATTGCCACTAGGCACAAAGATGCTGGAGATTTTAAATTCACAAGTGAAGTGCTATATATAGATTTATAATATAAATAGAACCGTAGTGTGAGGAGGGAAGGAAAGATGTCCTGAAGAGATTTCTTTAGGAGAGAGAACTTTTTGTGCAATGTGTCTCGACCCAGCTGCTTTACCAGGGGAGTGTGTGTTGAGGGGAGGTTGCTACTTTAATCCCCAGCCTGCTGAGGAAGCTCTCAGAGGTCCTCTTGAACCTCTGAAATGATTCTGAAGTGAGTTCCCTAATTTTGGGATAAGAGCTCTGAACTCAGAAAGCCAAAGTAGACCATAGGTTACAGGCACCCCGAGCAGTGTTCTTCCAGCAGATCTTGATTCAGATCTTAAAATGGGGTTCACATAAGTTTAAAGAAATGAAGTAGAACTGCTCATTCTGGGCAGGTGGAACAACAGGGACTGGATTTACCTCCCCATTTGAAACAACCAGAAAAAAAGGAAAAAAATCAATGGTTTTTAGGCATAGGGCAACAGGCTGTCCTCTAGGACCGGAAGCCATGAGGGAAAAGAGGCAGACAAGCCGAGCCCACTGGCGGGGCCAGCTGACCACCATGCTGCAGAACAGACCACGGAGCACAGCGGGAACCGGCTTCTGACTTGAAGTAACAGAAACCAACAGGTCTGTAACGCTCCAGCAGCTGGAATCCACAGGACCGTACCAGAGAGAGAGCAGCGAGGCAGATCAAAAGCTCCAGGGAGCTTCAGGGAGTTCTCCCCAAGCCTTTGGGGATACTGCTTTAGCTCTCACATATTTGCCTATCTTAGGAAAGAACAGGCAGAATACTACCAGGAGCTCATGCAGATCTCGTAAAAAGGGGCCATCTGATGCAGAATTGTTAGAAATGCATTGCCTTAATATCAGGGATAGATGAGCCCTCCTCTAAAGGTTGGTCAGGACTTGCTTAAAAGCAAGCCTCCAAAGGATCCAACTCATACCAAGTCCCTTGCTCCAGAACAAACTCTAAAATCTAGTACTCATCAAAGGAATACAGTAACATAAAATTCATATTTTTCACCATTTACTAAAAACTGTCTTACATGGTGTCACATATAGATGTTCTCACCACAATGCCTACCACGTAGTAGATACTTTATAAGCCCTTGTTCATTCAGACCTAAGGGTAACCTTAGTATATACACCACTGAGATCATAATTTCTTTCAGAAGCATGCTTATCTTTTGTTCTAATTGTTAACAAAAATACATTGTGTATTTTTCAGGCAAACCTTAAGGGACAGGTGAAAAAAATATTTCTTCATGTCACAGTTGAGCTTCTTGAAGTATTAATAACTAGCCCATCAACAGAATGCTCAGCTTAAGTAGTGTTTTCACAAACACTGTATTTTGCGATGTAAAACGTTCTTCCATGTATGATGCGTAACCACGTGTCAGGCCCGAACTTTCAGGAAAATGCTCCTTGAGATAGTGGCCAGCTCTCAGCCAGGAGACCTCTAGGGAGGGCTAACACTCCTCTGGTAACATGCAGATCACAGCGCCCTCTGTACTTGCCTGCTCTGTGAAGACTGGGCCTTCTTTCTCTCCCAGGAGCCCAATCCTCTCTGGTGTCACAGAGCCATGCCTATGGCCAGCAGGGCAAGCGCTTCTGAGGCTGCTTGGCCCCCAGGCAGCCAGGTGGGTCCCTGTGTCCTGCAGGGGGCTCCCGGCCTCCTTTGCACAGCCAGGCCTCAGCCCTTGCCCCACACAGCTGCAACCCACCTCACCAGCTCCACCACCTCCTAGCCTGAGTATGATTCTCAGAGAAGGGTGCTCTGGCTCATTCTAAGATCCTAGATCCTCCTGGCCTGGAACCCCACATGCCTGGCAGGACCAGACAGGATAGCACAGAGCCTACCTGCTTCTAAGCATCTTTATTGTTTTCTCACAAATTTAGGCCAAAAACAGGTACATAACACATGGCAAAATAAAGTACATCGGGACAGAGAGGAAAGAATAGCAGAAAGATCAAGGTAGAGATCTTTTATAAGATGTACTCAATTAACCCAAGAAAATTGGTGGCAGTTCTAATTCTACCATTCAAAGGGTGTGGTCTGTCATCCTTCTTTGGCATCCAAGCTCTCATGTGTAGGGATTTTTGTCGGCCTTGTTTATTCCCCATACTTATAATAGTACCTGGCACAAAGGAGGTGCTCAGTAAATATTTGTTAAAGGAATGAAAATAGTTTGCAGCCAGAGACATACCTTCCCCTCTTTCCTCCAGCTGAAGAATCTGGATCTCAGAATATACCAAGTCTCCTTCTTCGAGGTGTACTAGAAAGAAAAGAACACTTTTGAGGCTGCCTGTGCCTCTTCCCAAGCATCCCCTCCATTCTTTCTGGACTCACAATGAAGCAATTATTGATTGGGAATATTTGGAGTTGGGATATCTTGGGGTGACTTGGGGCATTGCCCAGCACATTATCTTTCCCTGAGGCCAGGAGAAACTTCCTGCAGGGCAATCCTCACCATTGCCATTCAGCGGCCACAGCTCCACCTGAACAGGGCAGACAGAACGGGAGGACTCTCGTTGGCCGGGGGAAGGAAGGGTCCTGGGAGACACAGAAACACATGACAACAGCTTGGATATTATAACATATGGGAGAGTGAGATGGCCAGGGGGAAAGGCGGAGGGGAAATGGAACAGGGGGAAGTCAGCAGTTAATAAAGACTAGAAACTCAGAGTGGTTTAACTGGAGCTTCAACAGGTCTATAGAGTCAGATTGTTCTTTTGAAAGGAATCCTGGGGCTGTGGCCTGGACAGGCTGTCTGGAAACAAGGCCAGAGAGTCTCTGACATCCTAGTAACATCATCTTATAGTTAGAATAGTAACCGTTGGTTGGTTGAAAATACGAGGCTCATCGCCAGGAAGTAGTGACTAAATGTCTTTTAGGTTGTCATATCTGGATGGGTCAAGAAGGAATTAGACATAATTCATGCCCCAGTCCTAGAGCAGCCTGAGGAAGAGGACCATATTTTCCAAGTGGAAGTCCTGGACTTCCATCATGGACACAAAGTCGAATGAGTATATGTGCATTTCTGGGGCAAAAATAACCCCCCCCCCAAAAAAAAACAGATGTAGATATTCCTGGGAAAAGCTAGAACATTTGTAAAAAATCTAGAATCTAGTCATCGTATGCATAGTCATAGCAACACACTGCCCAAACATACATACCAAAAATATTCTGTGCCAACCCAGAAAATCTATACCCATTAGTATCATCCATTTAGATGACTAGATTACTTTCAAATAAGAAATGCATCTAAATATTTGCAAAATCTGTAATACTGTTAGCCGACAAGAACATTTCTAGGAAGTTTCAAGAAATGTGAAAATAGGAGCATCTAGCCACAGGTCCAAGAGAAATAACTCGACCTAACTTTGTAACCCTATGGTTTTGCATATTGTGCACCTGGGAAATAAAAAAGGCACTTGCAAAAGCTGGGGCCTCACCTGGGTTCATTTCTCCGGAAATCATCCCCTGCAAAATAAAGCACAGGTGTGTTCTCGTCAGTAGAGGGAGCATTTTCTCAGACTCTCACTTGGGCTCACTACAGAGGCCACAGAGAAAGACAATCCAGGCCCGGATTCTCACAAGGAGGACTGAACAAAGTATACAGCTTGGGGCCAGGGTTGCACTCCTGAGTTAAAAATGCAATTATCTGAGACTTTATTAGAGTTTATGTCTATGTTGAAATGCCTCAGGAAATATTAAATATGAACAAATCACTCTTGCAAAGTAGTGCGCTGCGGGTGGATTTCGAGGAACATCTGTGGCCAGGCCAGAGGAACCCTGGGCTCTGACTCAGCTTTGCTAAGGAAACTTGTGGTCAAAGGTCCAGAGCGCCCTACATCCAGTCCAATGTAGGGCACACAGAAGGTGCTCACAAGAGCTGGAGGACTGAACTGAATTGAGAATGGAGAGATATAGGTAATTACTCTAGAGCTGAAAAGGTTCTGTGTCCTGCTTCCACCCCAGCATCTGAAACTGGCCTGACCTGGGCTAAGGCAAGGAGCCTTTGGACACACATAGTGGACAGAGCCTGGGAGGGACTCTCCCCAGAGGCAGGGGAGGCTGACCTGAGGAGAGCAGGGCCCATGAAGCATGAGGTGGTAGGTTCAAGCTCGGACCCAGGGAAATCTGAGGCTGCAGCAGGATGGAAATTACCCAGCTTCCATTCTCATTCATTTCTTCGGAGCTCTTCAGTTAATTTCACATCTCCACTTACAGCAGATTTAGGATAGGCTGAAGTATCTCATTGGCCAGTTTGTATGAACTGAAGAAACTGCCCAAGTAAACTGTTCCAGATAAAGTCTTTGAGACTTTGCATTAAGAATTCTTGCCACTCATCCCTTCCTTTCTCTTGACTAAATAAATCAGACCAGATACAAACAGCTGTCACCCACTGTGTCTGTGTGGGAAACTGCCCTTTAAGGAATGGACATGTATTGTGAGTGTTGGGGGTAGCCAGTGAGGAACGATGGCCTGGTGGTCACTGAAGCTGGCCTTAAGTGCAGGTGACTGAGGCAGGGACACGACGAAACCCTATCAAAGGTAAGAGAAGAGCACAGACCTGATTTCCTCCGGCGCCAAAAGAACAGCAGTGTCACAGCCAGGAGAAGGGTGCCGCACAGGCCACCCACTGACCCCGCAACCGTTATGCTGCTTCTGTTAGCTGAAGTCCCTATGGGGAAAGAACCCATGTGAGTCCCAGTGGAGAGGCTCGGGGCTTGGAATGGGTGGGGTCTCCAACCCTGGGAGGGGAGGAATCAGAAAGACTGGGACTCATGAGAACACTTTGGGCCAGGTCACGGCCAGAAAAAAATCACCCTGGGTTGGCCAGGGCCAGGGTGGCACAGGAAATAGCTCCCTTCAATGATGTCAGTGAATCATTTCAGAAACCAGCAATTTGGGGGAAGTCCTAATGTATATTCTTGTAATCTGGCTTCCTGGGAATTTCCCCCAGACACCTGGAAAGATGGCATGCAACGGTGGTTTGAGCAGTGTCAGCAGTGTGTCTGACATGGAAAGGCAAATATCACCACCACTCAGGGCACTGGTCAAACCAGCAGTAAATCTGAAAGTACAGTCCACTACAGTATATTGGGACCCCATAATGAAATGGCACCAGCATCCCTCCTCATAGATTCCTGCACCCAATGTGCTCTGAAGGGAAGAGAAAAAAAAAAAAACTGATGGAAAAATAGATAATGAAGTAAATTGTTAGAAGGTTCTGATTTTTCCTCTGGGTCCATTCTCCTCCATCCATAGCAAGAGAGATTTCATTCATTTCACTCATTCATTTAATAAACATTTACTGAAGATACCCCATGCTGGGTGCTGACGGAAGTCCTGATACAATAGATAGTGAAGTCCCTGCACTCATGGAGTTTATCATCTAGGGAAGGGAGACAGGCAATCAACAAATACATTTACATTTTCTGTGGCAGTAAGGGCTAAAAAGCAAAAACTGAATAGAGAGATGAAGAGCAGGGGTGGCGGTACTTTTTGTACAGATCCTGGGTCCTCAGGTAAACCAAACTCAGACTTCAGACACCAGAGAAGCCCCAGACCTTAGAACCACAGCAACACAGGCAATCATTTCCATTTATTTTCACCCGTAACTTCTGGCATAGAGTAGCCACTGTCCAGCAGGGGCTGGAGACTATATCTCTATCCTTCCCTTCCCAACAAAGCCAACAAACCTATTTGACCAGAGAGGTTCCAACTATAGTGTTCAAGGGGCAGCCAGCCCAGCCTCCCCCCATGACAACTGAACTACAGGGGTAGAACACAGGGAGGACCCCAGGGCAGAGCAGCGTGGCCACAGAGTCCCATGTTGACTCTCTCCCTGTTGTCTTCTGTGGCACCCATCTGTGCACCTGTGCAAAAATCAGAGTCAGCCATACCTGGGCCTGAGATTCCAAATTCAATGGGCAGAAAGCAAGTTATTCCTATTTCCCTTTCATGCTATCCCTGTTTCCTAGAAGAAGTGACTGCTTTGGGGAAAATAATTGAAATATGTCTTTGTTAGAAAGGCACAGATTATAAAACCAGGTGGTTGGGTTAGAATCCCAGCTCCTTCACTTATTAGCTGTGTGGCCAGGGAAAATTATTTAATCTCTCTGTGCCTCAGTTTTCTCATCTGTAAAAGGGAGGTACTATTAGCTATTTACCATTATTGAATTGAGTAGATATATGTAAAGTGCTTTGAACAGTGCTTGTGTGTATACGTATAAGCTCTTATTTGTCCTGGGGTCTTAGGATCTTCATGCTCTCTCTGGTCAACTTTGGAGATAGCCCCATGGTCTGGTCAACTTTGGGGATAGCCCCATGGGTTAAACCTGATCCTACCCAGCCGGCCTTAGACTGAGCTTGGGACTGAATGCTTTCCTCACCAAAAATGTATATGTTGAAGCTGTCAATGTGACAATATTTGGAGATGGTGCCTTTGGGAGTAATTAGGTTTAGATCAAGTCTTGAGGATGGGGCTGTAAAGATGGAGTGGTGCCCTTCTAAAAAGAAATACCAAGGAGTTTGTTCTTGCTCTCTGCCACATGAGGAAGAAGCAAGTCAGTCTTTCCCAAGCCAGAAAGAGCCCTCTCCAGAACCAGACCAACTGCTGCTCTGATCTTGGACTTCCATCCCCTAGAACCATGAGAAAATAAGTTCCTGTTGCTAAGCTGTCCCTTCTATGATTTTGTTAGGGTAGTTGGAGCCAACCAAGGCAGGCCACTTAGTCCCAGCACTCAAGGCTGCTACAGAGTTTCTCTCTTGCTATAAATTCTCCCATATCTAAGCACAGAGATTTTGCCTAAAGCCAGCAAATAAAAAAAGATTGAGGAGGAACTCTCCCTGCTTCCCATTAAATGTCAATTGAATCCTTGACATCTGTTTAACCTCTGAGATCATCTATTTCCTTAGAGGATGACAGGCTTTGCAAACTATCCTGAGAATGAATGAAATCCTATATGTGAAGTGACCAGTTCACTGCCTGGATCAGGGGAGGCTGGCCATTTTCATGACTTTAAACCTAAAAAGGCAAGACGAATAATTTACAAATAAGTATGAACAGAGTCACTGTTACCTCCCTCAGAGACTATAACCTCTGCACTGAGGTAAGCGGTTCCGTGTTAAGAGTCTTCGTGGAGAAGCAGCACCCTCTAACAGTGACCTGATTTCAGGGCAGTCTTCTAGGGTACCCTTGGCAGCTTTCAGCTTTGCTAACCCCTTAGAATACCATTAGAATACCATTGGCTCGGTCTCAGTCCCTCCCTGCCAGGAATCGTGCTCAATGTCACGTTACCCAAGCTGTTCTCAGACTGAGATACAGGCCCTTCTGTGACCTCTCAGTCCCCTAACCTGGGAAGGCCCCACTGATCACAAGACTTGCCCCGAGGGAGTTGAAGGGAAAGTTGAGCAGCAGCTGGGCCATTAGCATAGCAACCTCTTCCTAGAGGGGTCAAGGAAGCTTTTCAGTCAGGCTGTACCTGTCAGAGCTGACAGCTCTCTCCTCGCTCAGCACAGGCAACACTGAAAACTTGACTGAGTGGTGCTTCTTTGGAGACCTTTGACGCTGCTGTCTGAGCTGAAGGACTACATCAAGGTCCTTCAGATCCAGGCTGCTCTGGGACCTCATGCAAATTACCAAACCTCTGAACTTTACTTTCCTTTTCTGTAGAATAGAAATAATGGTATTTCCTAGGATTGCTATTGTGTTAAAGCACAGAGACAGAAAAAGGAGAGCCAGAGAAAAGTTGTGCACAAAATTCATTCAACAAGTATTTTCAGAATGACTCAGTCAAGCACTACCCCAGGCACATGAGATACAATGGTGGTCAAAACGAGGGTGCATCCTCACGAGGCTGACAAGAATGGGAGACGCCATCAAACAAACATGTGGTACGGCAGGCGGGGACAGTGCTGTGGGAGAGAGAGTGCTGGGGTAAAGGGCTGCTGAGGGGCAATGCTCACTGAGAAGGTGAGGAGCATCCTGGGGGAAGAGAAGGAGTGATTGTGAGGACATTAGGGAGGAACAGGGCAAGGCCCTGAGGTGTGATGTGCCTGGAAGGTCTGAGGAGGAGGGAAGGGTCAGGGTGGCTGGAGTGGAGGTGGAGGAGAGTGAAAGAGATGAGGTCAGACTGTTGGACGAAGGTCCTGCAGGGCCTGGTGAGTTCTTAAGAGGATGTCAGTTCTCACTCTGAAGGACAGAGGGAGCCAGGGGAGGATTTTGAGCAGGAGAGTAACATGATCTGACCTGTGATTTGAGTGTTCCCTTGATGCTGCATTGAGAATAGGATCGGAAGCAACTGGCAAAGCAGAAGACAACTCGTCAGGATATTATTACAATAATCCAGGCAAGGGATGCTGGTGGCTTGGACCAAGTGCTGGTAGTGGAGACAGTGAGTAGTCAGATTCTGGCTCTGTGTTGCAGATGGATTGCAGGTGGATTGAATATAGGGGAACGAAAAAAAGAGTCAAGAAGGAGCCTTAGATTTATCAGCCTGAGCAGCTAATAGAAGGGAGTCCTGTGTCAACCAAGAGGCAGCTTTAAACAGGAATTTATGTGGGGTAAAAATCAATAGCTTGGTTTTCGACAAGTTGCTTATTAGCTGTTCTTGTGGGCTATTCAAGTACTTAAGTTAAATACTTGGGTATGTGGGTCTCGAGTTCAGACTGGAGGTTCCGGCTGTAGGTGGTGTTGGGAGTCCCAGCCTGTGGAACTCTTCAGGTATTTAGAGATACAAGGCTGGAAGTGATGGGAAGAGCGGCACAGAAAGAAGAGTCTGAAAACAGAGCCCTGAAGGCCCCCAAATGTAGAGATTGAGAATAGGACCAGAAAGGATATCTACCTGTTCAGATGCTTTTGGAATACAGAGAGCGTTGTGTCCCAGAAGGCAAAAAGGAAAGTGTTTTAAGGAGGGAGGGATTAATCGTGTCAAAGGCTGGAGGCTGGGCACCTTGGCTCATGTTTGTAATCCCAACACTTCAGGAGGTTGAAGCAGGAGGATCAGGACCAGGAGTTGGAGACCAGCCTGGGCAACATAACAAGATGTCTAAGCAAAAAATAAATTAATTAGCTGGGCATTGTAGTGCACGCCTGTAGTGTCAGCATTTGGGAGACTGAGCCCAGGAGTTTGAGGCTGCAGTGAGTTATGATTGTGCCACTACACTCTAACCTGGACTATAGAGCCAGACCCTGTCTCTAAAACACAAGAAGCTGGAGATAGAGTCAAGTAAAACGGAAACTGAGAATTTTCTATTGACCTTAGCAGCGTATACAGATCATTGATCACCCTCCCAAGAGTCGCTTTGGTGGTGAAAGGCCAGCCTGATGGTGGCAGCTTTGAAAGAATGAGAGAAGGAAGGGGAGTTTTATTGTAAAAGAAAAGCAGTGAAATCTAGCTTTTCATAACTTTCCAATGAAAGCTAGCTTTACTGGAATCCAGGGATGCAGCTGAACCTGAGATGGAGGAATTGCTGCTCAGCAGAGACCGGTGCCTTAGTGCTAAGTCTGGTGAATGGTGACAGGTGCAGGTGGCACCAGGTGTGTTCAGCTTTCTATCCTGACACAGATGGCCTAACTAGAATAATCCTGGACAAGCATTTTGGTTTTGTCTGATGTCCAGTGTGGTTTCTTGGAGACAGAGGGATATGAGCTAGAACCCGGGATCCCCAAGGCAGGCTTAACTCAAGGGACAAAACTAAACTCTGCATCTTCTCTTACTTGTAAGTTTCCAGACCTGCATACAGTCTGGTTACTTAAAATCTCTCAAGTGCAGAGTAACAACGGCAGGCAGACCTCACGCATTTGGTTCCATCCAACTTGAGTACACTGGTGTGATGTGCTATGGACAACTCACTGAAAGGAGAGGCGTGGCTGACATTGTAGGGTAACAGCTATGCCCCACCCTCAAACATCACTCTTGAGGATCACAGACCATGGATCCAATGCTAAATCACCCCGAAGAGGCCACAGGGCTCCTGGCCAGTATTACCTCACTCGTGCGTCCTCTGACCTGGCTGAGTTATTAACTTGCTAACAGAAGAAATCATCTATACTGGGGAGGATGGAAAAATGGAAACTGAAAAATAGTTATACTTATTCCTGATTTGAGAAAGTTTGCTGAGAATAAGTAAGGTCAGCAGAGATTACAGCTCACCTCCCACAGTGACGTTCACCAGCCCGCTCTGCACGGGGCCGTAGCTGTTGTCGGCAGTGCAGTAGTACCCCCCCGCGTGGCTCTCCCTGACGACGGGGATCTCCAGCTCTGCCCTCTGGGAACACTGAGTTTTCCTCCCCAGACTCTCCATGTCCTCTCTGTGCCAGGAGAATGTGGTGTCCCCTGTGCCTTCAGCCATGGAGCAGATGAGGACCAGCGTCTCCCCTTCAACTGCCTGCCCCCCTGGGGGCTGGGTCTCCATGAGCACTCCAGACACCGGGATCCCTGCATAAAAGGGAGATAACAGGTGAGGGCTGGGGTTTGGATGGGGTCACTTTTTTATGTACTTTACTATATATTCCCAGCAGGTGCTAGCATTGTGGCCAACAGGGTGTGGAGTTCGGACCTAGAGCGTCACTGAAGTGATAAGCTTTCCATCCTGACACATGGGGCCCCAGGAGAGGAAGATGGACAAGCTCTGATGTCCTGGCTGGTGATCTCAACTGTTTTAAGGGTTTGGTAATAGCAATAGTGGCTAACATGGCACTAGGCCAGACCACACCTATTTCCAGAAGTTCTGCTTTGGCACCTGAGAAAGGCTGGCATCTATTGTGTTTATCTTTACATATATGTAAATATCTTCCACACACATCAGATGCTCACACTGTTTGTTGCTCTAGCTAGTAAGAGAGGATGCTTGCCTTCTAACTTTGTCCTAAGGTCTGGCATTCCAGAACCTGCCAGCTCAGCAGCAAGGCCCCTTGTGTTCTGGCTTCCTTTTGTTTTCCACAGCTCTCCAGTCAGCTCTCACTCTGAGGTGACAGAGTTCCAAAGGAAGACTGAATTTTTGGGGAAATAGAGGTAGCAAAGAAATCACATATTGCTTTTATTATGGTATCTCACTTCTCAGCCTTAGGTTGGTCCCCCTGCCAGAATGACAAAATCCATCTCTGCTGGGCAGTTCCCACACCCACCGCCAGAGGGACAAAGGAAGGCAGGGAATTCGCAGCTCCCCTCCCCACCCGCCTCAGACACTCACTTCGCACTTGGATCTGTAGCGGGAGGCTGTATTTGCTGACGCTGCCGGTCTCTGTCTCAGTGACACACCAGTAGAAGCCCGAGTTCTCGCTCCAGATGGTTGTGATCTGGAATTCTGGGGCCCTGCTTCTGTCTGACAGGGTACTCCCATTGTTTCTGAAGAAGATGAAGTAAAGCGGGATGTCCGACCTCTCTGGAGGAAGCTGAGTTTCACAGCTCAGGTTAACGGAGCTCCCCTCAGTAGGCTGGAAGACTGTGGCTTTCAGCTTTGGACGTGGAAACAGTTCTAGAGAGAAAAATCAGCATCTCAGCATGAGCACTGAGCACTCTGGGAGAGACAGGCTTGGATGTTCAATCTGGGGAAGCTTCACACAGCAAGCCCAGCTTGACAAGCCCTCATTTCTCTTCCCCACTTTCTCTCTTAGAGGACTTATGCCTCTCATCTACCCATAGTTTCAATATTCACCTATTAATTCTCTCCTTACATGTTCAGTTTCCCCACCCTTACATCACAAAGCAGATTTGTACAAAATGAAAGGTTTACCTTGAACTTTGATGACTTTGGAATTTGATCTAAATACAGCACTTTTGCTTTCAAATCCAATGCATTGATAAGTGCCATCATTCTTTGAACTTGCTTGTGGGATGAGAAGATCCCAGCTTTCATTAGAAGCAGAAAGAGATTTTCTATTCCAAAGGTATTTCACAGAATTTAGTTTCTCTTTCCCCCTTCTCTGGCATCTCAGAACCAATGTGTCTCCTTCAAATACAGAATATGGGATCTGCAAGATGAAGTCCCCTGAAAATGACATGAACAGAAGATAAAATACAGGGCACTCCTGCTACCTCCTCCCCCAGTGTCTTGAATTACAAAGGTTTTATTGTTCTGTTTTCTGCCACAGGATTTAATCTTCTGATACAAGCTTATACCTCTCCTTCCAAAGCAGTATGACACTCTTCAGATACAGTTCCTAAGTAAACCCCAAACACATCTATCCAATTATTCAAGGTCAGATTCAAAATACAAGATCAAAATACAAAATATGGAGGGAAAAAGCTGAGGGGAAGTGTGAACAAAATCCCCAACATTACATAATATGGCAAAATTTAACACCAACCTGCTCACCTAGTCTTAGCAGGAGCTATCAAAATAGCAGCATTCAAAGAACTTCACAAGGAAGTATGGATGCTCTGGAATATTCCACACTAAAGGATTATCATCCACAAGGAATATGGTCCTCCCTGAGCCTTCTCATGCTGCTCAGATTCTAATTTGCGGTTAGTTCTATTCTTAAAGGACTGTAATGAGTGCCTACTACCAAAGCTCCATGTCCACGGACGTGATCCAAATTACTTTCTCTAAACTAGGCAAAACGGGACAGGAAGCAATGTGGGATCTTGATACCACTCAGATGGAAAGGAATAAAGGAGGGACAGAGAGCGGAACAGGTGGGAGTTGAACGGCCTGAGGTTGGAGATTTCCTGCCTCTGACCTCCTATGGCACTTTTCACTGTTTTGTGCTCAGCGCATTAACGTGTAATTTCTCCCTGACACTATGAAATCGTCCAGGGCAGGATTTCAGACAGCTTCATTTTTGTATCCCCCAAACTAATTTCCTCAACTGTGTAAGTGTAAAACAATGTTGATTAATATTAAACATTTATTTATTGAGACAAAATTTCACTTTTGCCCTTGGTAGAGTGAGGTGGTGTCATAGCTCACAGCAACCTCAAACTCTTGGGCTCAAGTGATTCTCTTGCCTCAGTCTCCCAAGTAGCTGGGACTACAGGCACCTGCCACAATGCCCAGCTATTTTTAGAGAATGAGGTCTCAGTCTGGCTCAGGCTGGTCTTGAACCTGTGAGCTCAGGCAATCCATGAGCCTCAGCCTCCCACTAGGATTACAGGTGTGAGCCACGGCATCAGGCCTAATATTAAACATTTAAACTCAAGTTTCACTAGTAGCCTGGAAAACTCCTGTGGACAACAAGGGAGAATGTGAAATAAAGCAGATGAGGCCAAGGGTTAGAGGGAAATGAAAGACCCCAATTGTCAGAACTCCAAGGAGCTAGGATGAACCAGAAACCATTTCTAAAGTTTGAACTATGATAATTTACCTTCTCACCTGAGGAGAAGGACAGGCGCACAGGATTACTTAGGGGTGAGCCCCCGGTCTGGCAACTGTACTCTCCAGATTCATGGACCTTGAGGGTGTTTCCTGGGGTTTCTATTGCTTTCCTAGGATAGCGATGTTCCCACTTTGTTTTCTGTGATGGGTAGAGGTGAAATCCATTGCAAGTCAGAGTCACTGTGTCCCCTTGGAAGACAGTGGTCCACGGAGGTTGAAGGGAAATCACAGGTTTGCCTGCAGTTTCTGAGAAGAGAAATGGGTCAGAGGAGGGGCCTGCAGGTCCAGCCACAGGGATCAGTGAGGGACAACTGGAGGACACACCTTTGGAGGACCCCAAGGCAGCCCCTGGGGGGGCTGAAGTTCCCCTAGATGGGCTCATTTTGACCCTGGTTCCGTGACTGTTCAGTGTTTACAGGAGCAGATGAGCCATTCAGAGGGTGAATCTAGTGGGTCTGACTCACCACTGATGGGTGATGGGGCCTCACAAACCCTCTTACCTTGTCTGGCAGACCCAATCCTAGGGTAAATAATTGCTAAATGTGTTTGTTTGTCCTGAACTCCCACGCAGGCTCCTCATCGCATACCTAAGATATGCATGGAGGGTACCAGAACAGGCCATCTCCAAATTGGATATGGATTATTTTGAGCTAAAGGCCATTGAGAAGCACCTGAAACAGGAGAAGCTCTAAACAGAGCGTAAGTTTTTCTTTGGTTTGTAAAGGTGTTGTAATTGGCCTTACAAGATGACCCCCACCGAGTTACTTTTTGTTCTCTCCACAACCTCTCAGACTGTCAGATCTATGAAGCTTAACAAACAGAACATGGTAATCTTGTTAACTAACTTCTCCACGGGACTTCCCGATGGCTCACCATCCTTACCCACAGCGACTCCTGACTCAGGTCACCTGCAGACCCAATGACTGCAACACCCACACACACCTGACTTGCATCTCAGTCTAGTATAAAAGGCCTAGCCCTTAGTAGATTTGAGATATTACTGACAACTCAGTGCTTGTCCTTGGGGTGGCATCAGAAGATGGAGGACGAGTGGTTAAAGACAAAAGAGGAATTTATTGATTTGCCAGCAAATGAGGAAAAAAGCAGGCTCCCGTCTGAAAGTGCCACTGTCCTAATCGGAAGCAGAAATACAGGGCTTGTGAAGGAAAGTTTTCAGCTGTTTGTAGTGGGAGAGGCTGACCTGTCCCATCTCAGGTGAATACAATCTTGGGACCTCTGCCCAGACTTCCACTCAGACAGGTCCCTTAGGCCATCTCCTATGGCACAGGGAACCAAGGACACTCTCCTGCCCCTTCCTGAACACTGGCCTGAGACAAGGGTGAGAGGGTTTTGAAGACACAGAAAACATTTTTACTCCCCTTTTCAGGTCATCCTGTCTGTTAAAATATCTCCTGGGTCCTAGCCTACATCAATTGCAATAAAATCCTTCCCTGGGAATACTCATATCAGTAATAGGTCCCAAGTAAGGGACCAAGGATGGACCCCTTTTGGGTTTAGTAATGTTTTCCTTTCCCATACCAGGAAGAGGTGGACTCTTGTCAACAGAGAATGCATTGGCACAAATGGGTATAACTAACCTTCCTAAACAACCCTTGTTTACCATACATTCCCGAACGTAGGGCCAGAGGTTGAAGCACAGAAGATTCACACAGACTTGGAAAGAATAGAGAAAAACCAAGGAACTGAAAGTGACTATGACATGCCCTTTACTCAACTCCTAGCAGCCAGCAAGCAGGCCTAGGGGAACCTCCACATTCATTTAGCTCGTGGACAGACAATCCAGCATAGTGTAAGTTCTCCCTGCAGATTGAAAGCCTCAGGGCCGTATAAAACAGCCAGAACAACATGGCTCCAATTAAGCTCTAAGGATGATGACTTGAGATAACAGGCACCTGTCAGCTTTCTCACGGTTACTCATAACAATCTGGCACCTCACGGCGTTCATATGAGAAAACCTATTGGACTCTCCTTCTCCACACTGGCCAACTTTCCATAACCTGTCTCTCCTACCCAGAAGCCCTGACCCCGAAAATGATACCAGGTCAAGTATCGCTTATCTGAAATGCTTGGGACCAGAAAGCTTCAGATTTTGAGTTTTTTTTTTTTAGATTTTAGAGTATTTGCATTAGACTTATCAGCTGAGCATCCCTAATCAGAAATCTGAAATCTATAATGCCCCAGCAAGCATTTCCTTTGAGTGTCATGTTAGCACTCAAAAAACTTCAGGTTTTGGAACATTTTGGATTTCAGGCTTTTAAACTGGAATGCTCAACCTGTACTAACCCCAATCATTTGGCTCCCTCCCTGAGCAATGTTTTTCTTTGTAAAGTCCCCTGTGTATGTATGTGATCAAAACTTTATTCTCTTGTTAATCTGTTTTTCATCAATTCGATTCATGGTCCCTGGCCAATAAACCTGTGGGGGCCAAAGAAAAATGTCCCTTTCACTGCCTTAAGATTTGCTGAAAAATCAGATGACAAAAGGCAGATCAATTGGAGAAACACCACGCAAATTTATTAACACGCATGAGAGAGAATTGCAGAGTAATTACCAAATATCCCAATGGGACCCAGATAGCCTTCTTTTTTTTCCAGAGGAAAAGGATGAGGGGTGGAATGTAGGTAAGTCTACTGAGGGCAATAAATAATTCCTGGAGAGAATGAATGGATCAGGGGGCAAATTAACTTGTAAATGGTTCTCCGTGGAAATTTAATGAGCATGAGAGACATACAGTACCTTGTGTAATGGTCGGTTCAGGTGTGGTTACTTTCTTCATTTTTCTTTTCTGCAATAGGTAAGACTAACAGGGATGGGAAGGAACAACAATTATTTTCCTCTGTGGGTCTGCTGGGTCTTTATGTAGATAAGGGAAGAGTCTCTCCTAGGGTCTGTTGATCTTTAAGGGCCTTTAATTCAAAATATTCATATCAGGCAGCCATTTTTGAGATAAAATATTTTGGTTTACTTCACACCTGAGAAGGGTAGAGGGAAAGCTTTTTCCCCCCTCCCCTACACATGGCATGGGCATGTGGTAGGACGGGGCTTACAGGTGGAGGGAGGATAGAAACTCAGGAGTCAATTACACAGTTATGGGAAGGGATCTAAGTTGTGTTTTTACTGACAAGAAGAGGTGGGGGAGAGGCCAGCGGGCTGTGTCCGGAGTAAGAAATATATCCAGGTAGCTGAGAGAGTAAGCATGCAGGGAGCTAGGGACTCCTCACTCAAACCTCAGACACTCTCTTGTGACAATAAAATACTAACCATGCATGCAATTGGGCCCTAAGATTTTTGAAACAGTGATGGGCTGAAAGCGGAGAAAGAGTAAATACAAACAAAAAATAAGTGAGAAAAGAGACTTCTCCCTGTCTTCCTTTTCTTTCAGAATTTCTTTCCCTGTCCTTTCCAAATGTGTGTAAATCTTCCTAATGGCTAAATAAGGCCCCAGCCAGTCTCACCACTCAGGAAAGCCCTGGAAGGCATTTTGTTTTTTAAATTTCAGATTAATATACAGGTACATCTGTTTGAATGTGACAGCTGGAGACTGAGTTCTCCTGTCTCCCAGTTCTGTGGGAGGATATGGGGAAATAGTTAAATTAGGCTCTCACCTGAAGACCACAGGTGCCCGATTATCTTGAATAACCATGATTAAGTCCGCAGGCAGGTGCCGTGTTTTCCCAGCTAATCATCATTAGTGTTTAATATGGAGCCACGGTGGCTCTGGCTACTATATAAAGAGAAGCTTCGGCTGTTGGCTCTCCTGACTCCACAGTGGGCTGAAGGGGGAGGTTCCTATGTCTGTTCTCTGGCCGCCACCAGTTGGGTAAAGGTCATGTTGTTGCTGGAATTTCTCTCTGTGGGTCCTTGATCTTGAGGCTCAAACAATAAAATAATGGACCATGGGAATAAGTGACAGGACAGAGTTTGTTGATGGAAATTGATAGATTATTAAATAAAAGAGGGGGGACCAAAGTGGGAAGCTCCTTGTGCTTTCTCAGGGGTTTACACCTCACTTTTCCTACCCTGAGGTTAGGAAGTTTGGGGGAAGTATGTCACAAGTGGCCAGAGGTCTGTGGGCAGAAAATAATCCTAAAATTAGTACAGGCATGTGTCCTTGGAGTTCTTGCCTTAGGCATCAGGGTGTTTGCCCCTGTTCCAGGGGGAACTGCCAGAACCCATCAGGCTGCTTTTTTCATGATCTTACTTGAATGTGGCCGGGAAAGGGTCTGTCTGTGCCTAGAGACAGGGGTTTGCGATGAGATTGATTTCTAATATCACTCAGGCCTAGAAAGAGTGTGTGAGGGGGGTTCCCTGTATCACTCTTAGCTCCTCAGTTCTTTTTTGGTTTGTCCAAATCCAGTGGGAACCTTTTTGGCCTCAACCAATGTTACAGAGAACAGGAGCTAAACTTCTCAGGCTCACCTTGCTCCAATATGCAAAACACCTGCTGTAGTGAGGACAGGTTTGTTTCTCCTCCAGAAAATCCAGTTGACACAGGTCTTCCCAGTACTGTGATAAAGGTGCTATAGGCCCTCCTTTAGGGAAGACCAGTGTTTATCGTAAACATGTATATATGGCTGTGTCTAATTGGCCACATAAAGGGATGAGGTTCCCTTCTGTCTTTGCAATCCAGCCAACTGCTGTGATGCTCATCTTGTTCTGTTTTATTATTTAATAATGTTTCCTTTCTGGCCGGGCACAGTGGCTCATGCCTAACACTCTGGGAGGCCCAGGCAGGTGGATTGCTTGAGGTCACAAGTTCAAGACCAGCCTGAGCAAAAGCAAGACCCCGTGTCTCCTAAAAATAGAAAAACTGAGGCAAGAGAATCGCTTGAGTCCGAGTTGGAGGTAGCTGTGAGCTATGATGCCATGGCGCTCTATCCAGCGTGAAAGCTTGACACTCTGTCTTAAAAAATAATAATAATGGCTCGGAGCCTGTGGCTCAACGGGCTAAGGCGCCAGCCACGTACACCTGAGCTGGCGGGTTCAAATCCAGCCTGGGCCCGCCAAGCAACAATGACAGCTGCAACCACAAAAAATGACTGGGCCTTGTGGCGGGTGCCTGTAGTCCCAGCTACTTGGGAGGCAGAGGAAGGAGACTCGCTTGAGCCCAGGAATTGGAGGTTGCTGTGAGCTGTGATGCCACAGCACTCTATCCAGGGTGACAGCTTGAGGCTCTGTCTCAAAAAAAATAAATAACAATAATGTTGGGCCGGTGCCTGTGGCTCAAAGGAGGAGGATGCTGGCCCCATATACTGGAGGTGGCGGGTTCAAACCCAGCCCCGGCCAAAAACTGCAGAAGGAAAAAAAAATAGTTTCCTTTCTCTACTACCCTATGGAGAGGATTTCTGGGTTGGGAGGAGACTTTATTTTTAATTATATTCTAACAAGAAACTCTTATCACAGCTCTTTTTAATTTGAGTTTTGGGGTTGTGAGGGCTGTTGGGGGACCTAGTACAGCCACACACAAACGATTTCCCCCTTTCCTCCCTGTCTCTTCCTAGGACAAAGACACAAAGGATCTGGCTAGACCACTCCCCTGAGAAGTTCCCACAAAAAGACCCTAACTGCCTGGGCAAGCTGTGCAATTTGCCCACCCCCTATGACCCCATATAAAAGAGGTTTCTAACTGTCCTTGGGCACAGATGAGATCTTTGCCTTGTCCAGGCCGGTCACTGTCCCTTTTGATAACCTTGGCCTGAATATGTCCACTGTGGGGTCATCTCTGGGCGCCATTGTTTACACCTTTCAAGGGCTAACAACACAAGTAATTACAACACGAATTATTCCCTATTAGAAACATTACTCAAACAGCCATTGCAATTCAATCCTGCTGCCTGTCCTCCAAGATCAGTGCTTTGGTAGGTTAATTTTTCAATGGGTGCACAAATGAAAACCGGTTGCTATTTTGGATTCAGCTGCAGTCATTCATAAAGTTGGTATAAGTTAACGCAGAGCCACTGCTCTGACAACACAAAAAATCACAAAATCACTAAGGAGTGTAAGACAGCAGATCTGTTAATTAAAAAGGAGATCAACAGGAAAAACACTGTGCCCAAACATAAGTCCCAATGCCATTCCCTGGCCTGTTGCCCACTGACTGGGGTTTGCAAAAGTAAAGTACATGAATTCTCAGCTGCACAATTCAGATCTGGTTAAAGAGATGTCAGGAACAAAGCTCGGGGGACTAGGGAACGGAGACTTAGGGAAAGGATTCCCTTTATTTGGAACGAGGGAAGGACAGCGGTTGTATGTTGACAGCTTCAGATTGGACTCCACCTGCCTCCTCTCCTGCTTTCTCACAACACATCCCTCCAAAATCCACACTGATTAATGTTTTGCTCTACAAATTGCTCATGGTGATCTAACATCTGTGAAACAGAAAACAAATCATTTCCATAGGTATTAACTTGCAAAAATAAAATCTCAATTTGGGGATGTGGTGTTTACTAGTTTACTATTAAATTTTAAGTGTATTTTCATTTTGGGACTTTATATACTCAGATGAGGACTGTCAACATTTAAGGGCTCATAGGCAATTGCTTTTCTGAAGCTTCAGACTTTAGATATTCTTACCTTTTTCTGGAAGAACTTCCCAAATAGGTCTTTTTGGGAAGGTATCCAAATGTAAAGAAAATGCCTTCCCCTGTGTTTGGGAGCAAAAACTGTAAAGTAACCTCAAGGGATGTTTTAAAATGAAATTAAATGTCTGCTTGGAAGTATAAAACACCCATGTGTCTCTGCAGACTTAAACATTTTCTCTTGAAAGGTTTGCGTTCCCAGTGGGAATAGGGCTGTTTCTCCTGAAGAGAAGAGAAATCCCCACCAGGTGCGATCCAGGGAAGCGTCTGGGGAGAGGGAAGTGGTGGTGTGGGCTGTAGGTCTTATAAAAGGGAGCACATCTAGCTGGAGGGAAGGAGAATTTTCTTCCTTACTCTTTGGTCTGAGAAAGCTGCCCCTCCTCTGTGCAGGTGGCCCTGTGGCCAAGAGGATACACATCTTTTCAGAGCCTTGGTGTGTCCAGGGCAGAGCTGATGGGCTCTGAGGTTAACCCTCTCTAACAGTTGGCATAAGACATTTTCCGTATTTCATTCCTCTACCTTAGAACCATTAGCAAAGTCTCGTCACAGTCAGGTGGGCACAGGCAGGGGAACATTCTGTATCCACAGAACCGAGGGGACCAGCAGACTGAGAGAATACAGGAGTCAGGGGGCATCAGGGGCTGTGGTCCCTGCTGGCTCCAGCAACTCCCACAGGCTCCCCAGGGAAGGCCAAAACACCTGTGTGGAGGCTCCCCACAGAAGATGGGGTTTTCTACTGACCAGGAGGACACATGGGAACCCAGAGGAGGCCTGATTTGAGCTGTAGCAGTGGAGAGTGTCTACCCAGCACGCTGAGTCCTGGGATACATCAGTTACCCGTGGGGGGAGCGCCTGCCCCCCATGTTGAAGGAACAGCTTATTTCTGTCCTTTCCCTCCTAGGAGTCCTGCATTCCATCAGGGGTGGCTAGAGTCCCCCCAACTTCCTCCTCCTACAGTCTCTGTGACACGTATTCCAGGCCCCCCATGTCGGTGCCCCCAAACAGCGGGTTTGGTCCCAGAGAGTGATGTCCAAATAGCCTGAGTCTTAGATTCAGAGTCTCCATAGCAGCTGACATTTTCACATCTCTGTGGCCCTCAAGAAAAAGATGGGGGTGCAAGACCTCTTCTTAAGGTATTTGACATAAAAGACAGTTATTAGTTATATAGAGACATGAAAGAAAAGAGGGACTTACCCGATTGTCCTCTGCCTGGAGCTGCAAGAGAATCAAGAGCCAGCCATCAGCTTGGGGGCCCAGACACCCACCCTGAGTGCCCACGCACCTGCCTTCTGTGTCCAACTGAGAGGAAGGGAGCACATCCACTTGCTCCACCCAGGGAAGCCACGTACACAGTGGCCAGAAGCCCAGACTGAGCCTCAGACAGGCTGGTCTGAACTTCAGCTGCGTGACCCTGAGAAAACCACATGAACTTTCAAGTCTCAGTTTCCCCATCGTGATCCTGTGATGAGTTATTACTAAATTCTCAATAAATGGTGTCTGTCACAGTTATTATTTTAAATATGGGGCTGCTGCTGAGGTCTGATTCGACTATCTTCTTGCCTGGCAGAGTCTTCTTTTCCTTCAGTACCAAGCAAAGTCAAGACTCTGGTGCTTTGTGGCCCTGAGGAAATCACACATCCTCCGGGAAGCCTCCTCCCTATTCCTTTGACTCAGACACTTACTCCCATAGCTTATCTGGAACTCCACATTAGACATCAATGGAGGCAGTGGTTAAAAGCACAGAGTCAGAGTCAGATCATGGATTTGAATCTGGCTCGGCCACTGTGTTAGTTGCACGAATCTTAGGCCCGACAGTAAAGTCTCTGTGCCCTGGTCTCTTCATTCATCTGTAAGTGGGAGTTATAACAGTTGCAGCTCATTGACCGTTAGAGAATTGGATTAATTAATACATGGGACACCCTTAGAAGAACATATGGGGTATAGTCAGGGCTGAGCCCAAATTACTGTCTTCTATAACCCCCATAAATCTCTTGTAAAAATTATCATACATTTTCCTATGACCCACTGTGTAATATTTTTCTTGCATTTTCAAGTCAAACATTGTTGCATTTGTACTTTGATGGCAGAGAGAGTCAAAGTCCTCTGGTCTCTTCCCTCTCTGTGGTGCCTGGCACTGTGCGAGGCCAAGGTCATCCATAAATTCACTGTTTGCTGAGCCCCCATCATGTGCCAATCACACCAACAACTCTTCTCATACTTGGGGTCTGGGGATACAGGCAGGAAAAAGATGAACATGCTTAGTAAATATTTAATGTACAAAAGACGGATGGTTTTTTAATACCCTAGTTTGAGCTATTAGGAAATCAGTGCCTCATTTGGACAAATATTGACAAGTTGTACAGAAGCGGGGGGTGGGAGGGGAATCAAAGGGAAGCAGTCTTATTTCTTCTCTTCTCATAGTCTTTGCAAACATCAGAGCAGGTTTGATCTAAGGAAATAATTATTCTCAACAGAAGATCACTTCTACCTCAGCCTTCAACTAGGATACAGCCCTTCACAGGGCCTTGCTCTTCTTTTGATCTGGGTCCTTCAGCCCTGAGAGCTAGGGAGGTAACTGAATCTAGCTGCGATTTTTGTTTTTTAATATGAAAATTAAACCCACTCAGGGGTAGGAGGAATTTTCCATAGACAATTAAAAGACAAAATCGATGAAGAACATACATTGGAAATCAATTTTTCCCCCTCATACCACTAATGAAAATCTGCCCCCTTTGTCCATTTCCTGCTGTTCTGAAATCCATGGTTTTAGCAGCCCAGAGGAGACGATTTCTGCTCATGGTGAGGCTCAAGCTTCACAGGGAGCAGAGGCCGCCCCTCCATCACTTACCGAGGACCAGCAAGAATGCCCACAGCAGCATGGAAACTGCTCCAGAGGCTGCAGGAGGAGGAGTCCCTGGGAGACAGGCCTGGTCAGCCCAGATTGCCAACACAGCGCTTGTCCACACCAGTGCTGGGCAGAGAGTTCAGCAAGGTGCTTCTCTGAAAATCACTGGTAGCGTTAATGAAGTGAAAGGGGGAAGTAGAAGACGCTTTTTAAAAACACCAACAGCATATTGCCCAACATGAGAGAATCCAGAGGGCAAAAATCAGGATATAATAGAATTATTTACATACTGCTCTGACATCCTGGTATGAATAGCTTCTGACCTTTATCTCTCTAACTCTCTAACCCCTGTCTTTCAAGGAAATAACAACTTATTCTCTCTGCTACTAGATACCAGGCAAGACTGTAGTCTTAGTAATTCAAGTATATACCTGAATCACTCCAGAGGTGGAGAACTTCTCACTCAATGCTGGAATGCCCTCCTCTGACCTCTGATGCCTCTGTGGGACCACCTCCAGCTGGGTGTCTACACACCTGATGAAACATCTCAATCACGAGACAACTCACGTCTTGTCTGACATGTATGAAAATATCCTCGCTCACTGTCTCAGGAGAAGCCACACTTTTGACTTGAGTAGTATCAAAACTGATGAGTAATTCTATCTCCATCATTCTTTTCTTAATAGGTAATAGACCATACAATTTTTACTTAAGGTCCTAGACTCTAAAATTGCCTATAGGTTTGTTTCAGCGAATATATGTTGTTGTATAACTGTCCTTTAGGCATGGTGCTAGGTGCTAGGAGCACGGTGGCAATCAGGACTCAACAAGCTTTCATCTCAGTGGAACAGACAGAAGGTCAACAGGGAATCACACACAGAGTGAAAAGCCCAGCAGGAGGGAAATCTGACCCAGATTCTGCTGGGGAGTCAGAAGAGGCTTCCCAGTGGCAGTAACATCCAAGCTGAGGGACATCGTGCCAGGACAGAGAGATTAGCATGGACTAAGGAGGAAGGTGGTCACTATCCCCATCGCCATCACACTTATGATTTTGGTGAGTAAGCAACCCTTCCTATGAGGGGAGGACAACAGATATAGAATGATTTATGAGCAGTTTGTATTTTTCTATATATTGTAAGAGTTTCTTTTTATAGCAAGGGTTTGTATTGAACATCAGCCATATTCCAGGCAATGTTCATGCCATCAGAAGAATAAAAAGATGAATAAAATACAACTCGTTAAAGACTGAAAAATAAATCAATGTGGTAAAGCCCATGGTAGACATAGGCTCAAGGTACCATAGGGATGTAAATGTGTCAAAGTGGCACCACAGCCCTTTGTCTCTTAACCCTGGGACCTTTCAGCTGCCTTCACTTGTCCCGTGAGGAGTGAGAGTATAAAATGGCAGCTGAGAGTCTGAGCTTATAGAATTTCACGAATCTGTATTCACATTTTGGCTCCACCCTCTTACTAGTTGTGCATCTTTAGGTGCTTAAGCTTTTTAGGTCTCAGTTTCACACTAGTAAAAAAGAGATAAAAATAACCCACCTGGGCTTGGTGCCTGCAGCTCAGTGGGTAGGGCACCAGCCACGTATACCAAGGCTGTCAGGTTCGAGTCCGTCCCAGACCTGCTAAAACAACAATGACCACTCCAACCAAACAATAGCTGGGCGTTGTGGCAGGCACCTGTAGTCCCAGCTACTTGGGAGGCTAAGACAAGAGAATTGCTTACGCCCAAGACTTGGAGGTTGCTGTGAGCTGTGATGCCACAGCACTCTACCCAGGGTGATAGAGTGAGACTCTCGGAAAAAAAAAAAAACCCACCTTGAGGGGATGTTGATATTGATGTGTGTATAAATGCTATCGTGATTGCAGAACTCTCACTCCAGTGCCTGGAACAATGTAACACTCAACCAGGAATAACTGTGATGAACCCTCCTGTGATACTAGAAATAGTGATCACAACGAGCTGGACAGCACTTCACAATCGATGTGATTTTCTACCAACAGTTTTGCACTTTTTCTGACTCTGGAAAAGAGTATTTTACATAAGTTTAGAATTCCCATAAGGAATGAGGTTGAAGGGAACTTCAAATCACACTGTCTGTTTTCTCATTTCCAGTATCAATTTTGTTGAATAAATGAATTTCACTTAGCAAAATAAAATTTCACATTTAGGACATTATATAAGATGTCCAAACACTAAGCATTTGTTTACAGCTGCTGTGTGAAGGTTTAAGTAGTTTAATACATCCAAGCACTATTTTTTTGTGTTTAAGTCACTGACCTAAGTGCCTCATTGCTGCCAAAAGGGTGGTTGTGCTTTGAAACAACAGCCAAGTGTCACTTGTACTATCATTTATTCAGAAACTGCTTGACTAATCGGGGCCAACTTTTACATTCTATATTAACGAAGGACAGAAATACTTGTTTTTAGTGACAATATGAAAAACTAAAACTTCTGAACTTTCATATATGTATATGTAAAGAAGCATTTCAAATTCTACATTTAAAAAGTTAAATTTTAATTTTGGATTAATTCTAGATTTATAGAAAATTGCAAAGCTAGTACAGAGAGATCCTACAGAGTTCCAATTCCCCCTACTGTTACCATCTGATAGCACGATGGTACACTTATCAAAACTAAGAAACCAAGCTTGCTATGTTGCTGTTAGCTTAATTCCATGATTTGTCCTGCTTTTATCAGTTTTTCCATTAAAAAAGTTTTTCTTTTCCAGCGTCACATCCCAGATACCACTTTACATTCAGTTGTTTCTTCTTGGTCTCTCCTGGTCTGTGACAGTTTCTCAGTCTTTCCTTGACTTTCACGATCTTGACAGTTTTGAGGAGTTCTGGTCACGTATTTTGTTATGTCTTTTCATTTGAGTTTGTCTGATGTCTTATTCATGACTAGAGTGGGGTTATGGGTTTTCAGAAAGAATGTGTCCTTCTCAGCACGTCATATCAGGGGGTATGTGATGTCAACATGACTTACCACTGGTGATGTTAATTGAATGACTTGGTTAAAGTGATATTTTCCAGATTTCAACATAAAGTTATCTTTCCTTTTCCACAGTCTTGTGAGGAAGCAAGCCCAGTGGGCACTCAAAAGAAGGTATTGTTTGTAAAGATGTGTCTCTTCATTCTTATTTATTTATCTATTTATTCATTGAATCAATATCAATTTATGTATATCACAATTGTTTCATGTATATTTATTTTATGCTTTGGGTAATTATACAATGCTAGTTCATTTATTTTGTTGCTCAAAATGTTCCACTTTTTTTTTTTTTTGGAGACAGAGTCTCACTATGTTGCCCTCAGTAGAGTGCTGTGCTGTCATAGCTCACAGCAACCTCAAACTCTTGGGCTTAAACAACTCTCTTGCCTCTGCCTACCCAGTAGCTGGGACTACAGGTGTTAGATAATTGCACAACTTTGTATATCCCGATTATCCACTGAAAAGCTCAAACTTATGGCCCGCCCCCTACTACTCTGTGCACCAGAGCAGTAACACCTTATTGGCTGTTCTACCATCCCGACACCTCCCCCTAACCGAGACTATATCAGATGCCCTTGTCTTCTGCTCCCCCCCTCCCTCTTCTCCCATCCCCGTGTGTGTCTCTTCTCCTCTCCTCT
>CAUYON010006545.1:0-44825 GCA_963573935.1 Arctocebus calabarensis | reverse complement strand
CCCCAGGCAACACTCAAAAAACCCCACACTCCTGCCCAGGTTCTCCCAAGGCAGTTCAACCAAGTGCCAAGTCCAAAAGAAACCCAGACGGCTTACAGGCAAGGCCCTTCCAGCCTGCAGTCCCACTGCTGCCCCATGCACAGCCGCCAACAGGATCAGACTGAATGAACAGACACAAGCACTTGCCCGATCTCCGCCACTTTAGCCTTCCTCAGGGTGTCCAGAAGCCTCACGCTGTCTCCCTGTGTCCCCAAAGGGAAGTTTCTGAGCAGATCCTGCCTGGCAGAGATGCCTGAAGTCCTCTCTCCCCAGTCTCACTGTGCCCAGCCGCAAGGAAGCTGTTACTTGTCTGCCATCTTGCTGTACATGCTCAGGTGTTACATTCTATTCCTAAGTCTGATTGAGTTTTATTTCCTTGTACCATGTAGCATTTGAAAGGCGGGTAAACATCTGTCAGGCCATCGAGTCTCAACAGCAGAAAGAACACCAAAGAGGTAGTCTGCACTTCTGGGTCCTCATCCCAGCTCTGCCACAAACGGTGGGTCCTCTCTGCCTCTCTGGGTGGGAGGCAGCTTTCCTATGCTACATTTAGAAATTTGGGTTAGGTTTATAAGATCTCTCCGGTCTGTTAAATTCTGCCCTGGCATTATCATAGCATAAGCATCTCCATACTTAGAAGCAACAAAAATTATGTGACCGATTTTCCTAATGCCAGGCAGGGACTCATTGCAAAACCAGATGGGTGGTAGAGAAAGCTTCAGCACTGCCCTGCCTCTGAGCATCACAAGTCCACTCCAGGCTCCATTCTTCCCTGCCTCCTGTACTCCCAGAGGATGGCAGTTGGTAAGTACTAATGATGAACTAGGTACTATCTTTCTTCCTGCTTTATCCATTGTGATCCATGCGATATCTAAAGATGTCTTTGTCCTAATTCTCAGAAGTTGTGAATAAGTCACCTTGCAAATATTACATCTGCAAAAATACAGATGTGATCAAAGTAAGGATCTTGATGTGGAGAGATCATCTAGGTGGGCCTGATGCAATCATAAGTGTAGTTTTAAGAGGGAGGCAAGAGGTCAAAGAAGAGAGAAGGCGCTAACTACATGTAGGCATGTAAGATGGAGCAGGAGGCTGCAACCCAAGGAACGCAGGAGGTATCTGGAAACCAGAATAGGTAAGGAAACAGATACTCTCCTAGAGCTTCCAAACAGTAACATAATGCTGTTGCATTTTTTTTGCCCTACATTTGTGATAATTTGATACCTCCACAGTAAGAAACTAATATACCCATTCAAGTTAAAAAAAAAAAAGTGTCTGGAATTGCATAGCTGGTAAGATTTGAACCTAGGAAGATTATATACAGAAGCTGCATTTACAGCCATAGGCCATACTACTTCACTGAAGGAATAGAAGAGCCTCCACGACAGGATTTTTTGTTTTGTTTTTGTGAAGCTTGAGCAAGCAAACCACATGGAGAGTGCAATGTTTACAACACCCAAGTACTATTGAGTATCATCATTATAATAAACACGACAAATTGTAGATGTCATCCACTCACTTCTGCTTCATCCTGCCTCCTTCCTCCACTCTTCCAGCACCCCCCCCCCCCAGAGCCCAGTGCCTGTGTGCTCATATCTGACATGTCTGACTGCCAAACCAGGACAATAATGATGACAATGTCAAAAATACCCTCCAGGAATTATCTAGCAATTTATGCTGTTCAAATTGCTAAGGTAGACATGATTATGTTTACAGCCTGATGTTCTTGGGAGTGAGTTAAAGAAGGGTCACTGACCTCGGCGTGGATGTGTCTGTGCCTCTCTCACTGTTTCCCTTTCTTCTTTCTTTCTTTAGCACATTGTCTCTTCTTATGTGTTTGTCTCGGTACCTGTAAGCCCAGGTCTCTCCTTTTGCCCCAGCCTGTTTCCTGCTTTTGTAGCAGGCCAGAACAAAGCTATAATATCTGTTGTTATTTGATACATAAATGGAATTCATGTGTTTTTAATATAAACATCAGAACTATACAGATTATATATATTTTTGATCCTACAGACAGACAGACGTGATTAAGGGGCCTTGTTAAATGTGATAGTCCGCGGCTTTTTCCTTATCTTATATGTTAACAGTCCTGAATTTGAAAAGTACTTGGATTCAGAGACATGGTAATTTAGAGTGATTTGGAGACTGAGATCTGATTTAGATGTGCTGCCTTTTATCACTGACGGATAAAGCCTCTTAAAGTTACTGAAGATGAAAGTGTGAATTTTGGTTACTAATTCTCCTTATTTTCACTTGTTATCCACATGAGGAATTGGTATGAGACAAACCCTGCAAGAGTGGGAAAAGTCCTCCGTTTTCCCATTTGCTCTACATGTGGGCTTAAATTGTTGCTAAGTCATTCCCCGAGGGAAATCTGGAGTAAGTGCAAGTTACAAATAAACACTCCTAACTTTGCTTTCCACAGGCTCAGCATTTTCAGCCCCATAAGAGATGCTCTGAACAAGCAAATGTGCTTTTAACTTAGCTCTAAAATATGTCCTGATATGTGAGAGCTATTTTTAAGACAACAGCAAGGACCTGACAGACTGATGCTTGCTAACCCAAATTGCCTCACATCTTTTTTGACCTCTCTCGACAATGAGGCCCCATCAAGTTATTATTGTCCCCTGGGAAAATATATTTTGCATTTTACTGTGCATTACTGCTCCCCCTAAAGATGTTGGCCATTTTTAAGCTTGTAATAGAGGAGAGAAAGTGGGTGGCAAAATAGTGGAAAAATGCCAAAGGACCCTGCATGGAAAACAAAACAAACAAACTAAATAAAAAAAAAGAAAGAAAGAAAACAAGCCTTAGTTAGGGACCTTGCAAAATGAAACAAAAGAGCAAAAGAGCAAGAGAACTAAAACTAGAGTGATAAATAGCACCCACACGTTTACATCTGTCAATCTATTAGATATCTACTTATGTTTATCTATTTACCATCTATCTATTCCATCTATGCCATCTGTTTTCTATTGATATATTATTTCTCTTCCATCTATCATGTAGGAGTCAGGAGGGAGAATGGCATATTTGAACTGAAGCAGAATAACATAGAAAATATAATTTTTGGATTTCTTTTGTCAAAGAGGGCAGTTATGTCAAGAAAGTCCAGTTGAAGATAGGAAGTTTATTTCCTCTTCTTTTCTCTCAGTATTCCCCCTTCCACTCACACACTTTTAGGTTTATAACAATTATTCAAACTATTTGTAAGAGACTATGTTCGCTACTAAAACATAGTCTTTTCAGATGCTAATCTTTCATTTTCTAATCACACATTGAAAAAACAGAAAATGTGGACTGGAAGCCAGGAAACCTGGGCTGTGACCTGGATCTAATTGCTCACTCAAAGATAAATAGGAAAGAGAGGTTCTCCTACTTCAGTGTCCCTATGGGCCCGTGAAATCTAGCCAGCATGCCTGGAAGTCATCCAACTAGATGTTCAGATATAACTCAAAAGAATCCAGCATGGGGTCTGTGGTATAATCATTGGCAATGCATCCAGGAAGGGAGAATAATGAGGAAACGACAACATGAGAACAGATGAAGGGATCAAGGATGTTTAGCCTGGAATAGAAAGGGCATTGAAGATGGAATTATGACCTAGGCAAAGCCTATCATGGACAGGAGGAATTATATTTGCCTCATTCTACCCTAAACTGGTAGAAAGGATACTTTTTACAGGGACTCACCTCTGGACAATATTTATTTCCTTAAGTAGAAGTAACTCCTGGCTTCTTCTGCTTAGACAACAAAGATTTTGGGTAAAGTATGGTTTCAGCCCTACCTGCAATCCCATCTAGCTTCCCACTATGATAGTCCACTTCATAGAGGTAGAAAGACACCACTCAGACCGATGTAGACAGGCAGATATGGGAGGTTATATCTCTACAGAAAATGAACTAAATGCCATTAATGAAAGTCGTGCCAATGAATTGAGTTGCTTTGGTAGGTCAGGCTGAGATGAATATTAAGTTATAACAGCTCCAAAGCCTGTGATTCTCTTATGCTGACATTCTTAAAATGTAAGAGAAGGTGAAAACACAAAAGTGGAAACTATAATATGCAATTAATAAATAAGTGTATTTGCATTTCAGAAATTAAGAAGACATGAGTAAAAATAAATAAATAAGGGATGGGGTCAAGACCCAATAAACTCATGGCCTACAGGCATTTTTGAGTATGGAAGAAAAGGAGAAGGTATTGGTAGACCTGCATAATGAGAAGGGATTTGGAAAGATGATCCAGAAAGGACGGTTGAGTTCATGAGGGAGTTCCTTACAGGTCAGTCTGCAAAACAAGAGAAGTATAGGAAAAGGAGAACGACATGGTCAGAAGTTATCAAAGGAGGGAGCAGAAAATAATCCAAAAGCAGGCTTCTCGATTTGGGAGACAGAGAACATAACAGCCGCTGGAAAAGGGGATTGTTGCTGGCCTGTTGTTCTAGTTCCTGAGTTCTCAGAGAGTTCGGAGGGCTGCTAGGAATGCTGTCTTGCTCTTTCTAGACCAACACCCTGAGGAGGAAGCACTCACTTATGGAAGGAATCAAGGGATAATTTTGACCCACTGATAGTGTCAAGGATGATGAGAAAGAGGATGAGAGAAAAATGATATTACCTAGAAAGTGATTGCAGCATTTTGTTTCAGGAGTCTGCAGCAGAGGACACATTCCTGGAAACAAAGTAGCTGGAAATAGATGATCCTCTGCTAGGAAACTCCACTTTTCCGAAGGATAGAGACATTAAACAATGATTATTATATTTCATTCTATAGCACTGCACAGGAAAGCAGGACTAATGCCCAGAGATAGTGGAACAGTTAAACTGCTAAACTGAAGATGGCATTTTATTCCAAGTAGCCAAAACATGATGTTTAATGCATTCATGGGGGAGAAATTGAAAGTCCCAGGACATTTCTGGGCAGAGGACAGTGGTGTCTGTAAAAATGGTCAGACCAATTTATCATATTACCTCTATTGCTTGATAAGACCCAAACTGCAAACATCAGCATAATGGTCTAATAATCTAAGTTATAAAACTGGTAGGCTTTCCCTCCTACCATTCAAAATTCTCCCTGAAGTCCCTACAGACATAAATAACAAGGGAAGGGCAAAGTTGCCTTGACTAGTGGGGCTAGCATCCTCTCACTCCCACAACGTCTGTGCCAGTATGGCACCACTATCTCTAAGATCAATTATTGTGGAAGAAAAACAGAAACAAGTGGCCAACTCAATAGGAACATACCTGACCCTTGGACAAGGCTGCATTAGGCCATTTCTGCTGGGCCTTGGAGATCTGGGGAGAGGAAAGGGAACTGGCTTATACCATTTTCATAGAATCAAGCATCATGGCATCTAACATATATTCCAGATTGTTATCCCTTCAGTCCCTTCCCTGTTTGCTTTAAACATTTCTCAAAGTGAAAAACATAAGCTAAAGGGAACTCCTTAATAACAACCACAACCACAAAAAAAGATGCTACTTATCACAATTTCCCAGGAAAATAAGGAAAAGGGCTAGGTTGCAGCCCCTTAGGCTTTAAGTGAATAACCACAATTCTGTTTCTTATACTTCTGCAAAAATTGGAGGGAGGCAGTGAAAGTACCTCCAAAAGTTTTATAAGAAGAAACAAAGTCTGGAAAGACTCAGGGTTTCCACAAGTCCACTGGGCAGGGCACAGCAAGGCCAGTTGTACGTGTGTTAAACGAGCTCTAAAGAAGGGTGGAGGAAGGTAAATGGGATCAAAAAACAGGAAACCCAGGCTGAACCTAGTCCTCACCCATCAAATGCCAAGGAGAGGGAGGGAGGGGAAGGGAGAGGAAGGGTCAGGAAGGGACCCGAGGATTACAAATGAAAAATGCACACTCAGAACAGGAGAATTAGTGTTCTCTAAAGTTGTATGACGAGATAGAGGCAATGGGAAATTTGATGGTATTGATTAGGTTAAGTAGGAATTTTTCACCAGTGAGGATTATTGGTATGCAATTAGAGAGAGAAGACAAAAGATGAAGAAAGAAATGAAAGAAAAACAAAAGAAGGAAACTGTCTCAGCTGCCCTGGACAGCGAAGGAGGCTGGACTGGCATTTTGAAGGGCTAGAGTTGCTCTATGTCGAGATGCATGTGGTTCAGGCTCTCGGGGTCCTTTTTTGACCTGCATAGAACAATAAGACAGAATCAGTCAGAGGGGGCCTGAGCCCAGAGGAGGGGGGCTACATGCTACTACTGCATGGAAGTGATGCGCTTGCACTTCAACTTTCATGATGGTACAGCAAAAATTAGAAAGGAAATCTCTAAGCTTTTCAGCAATAATAAAAGATTTTTATCTTATAAGGCAATAATTTCTCCTGCCACATTGTTAGGTAATTATTGTATCTTGTATAAATTAATACATTTTAAAATAAAAGGAATTATCTGCATATTATTTTTCAGTTAAAGGGGTCAACAGCTGTTAATTCACTACTATGTTCTGGTTTTATTTTTTGGGTTTTGTTGTTATTGTTTGTTTGTTCTTAAACTTGAATTTGTAGGTGGTGTTCTTATGAGATTGATAGAAGATCGCAGCCACAGTGTTCACACCCTCACTTAGAAGAGCTGATGTCGCATTCCAAGCTTGGCCAAATGGCCAAGATTGATCATTCCTACTCCTCCCACTGGCCAGACTGCCTCCCACCAATAAGTGTCAAACATAGACAGGAAAAGTGAATGAAAGTTCAGGAGTATCAGAAATGAACAATAATGTAATAACAGATGAACTGCTTTGGTTCATGATGTTGAAAGCAACAGTAGAATTCTTCAAGAAATAGAAGAACTCTGATAAAGTAGAAATTCCTTATCAACATACTACAGATTCCCCAGGCGTAGTTATATAAGAGGTGGTTCCAGGATTCTGGGAGGGGGGTCAGTGGATTACCAAAGTCTGACAGTAAAGAAACAGCACAGTTACTGGGATTAAATGAAGAGGGATTTAATGAATGGACTATTTGCAGGAATGTAGGGAGAGTTAAAGATATATAAAACACCTAGGGACTAGCAAAAGTGAGAAAGCCCACAGTTCTTCAGGGGATAGAAATGATTATTATATTTGTTTATGTTACTACTGGTCTTGAAGAGAGAAGGGAAGGGAATGGTATTTTGGCATTCAGTGAGAGTTACTGCATTAGGAGAAATGTGGCTGGAAAGGAGCTACAGTCTGAAAGGGACACTGAAAGCCACTGCCACCACCATTGCCTGGCACGCAAGGATCCTGGGGAACAGATGAACAAACATTCTGTCTCTCTGGTTCAACTCTGCAGTCTTCATTGAGGAGGACAAGGGAGTTTGGGTTAACAGCCCGTAGAGATCACCATCCTTGGGCACAGGGCAGGGGAGAGAAGGAAGGAGAAAAGACCTGGTGCAGCAAACAAGAAAGGGGGCTTTAGTATCATGCACAAGCTATTTGGCACGCCCACCCTCCCCAAGCTAACCCCAAAAAGCCACAAAAACATTGCATCTGTTCTGCAGGCACAGACTCAACACATCTCCTTTGGCATGCCTTTCCAACAAAATAACTTCTCTGAGTCATCGTAGGTAGAAATTTTGTATAGGGTATAGAATATGTATGTATGTAGGAGACACTAATGGATTGGAAATACTTTTTTTTTTCACAAAGAGGGATGAGTACAGAAATTTCCCCTTGCTTTAGATCAGAGAAAGTCACGAAGACAACTTAATGGGGATGCCAGGGGAAAAATAAAGCAAAAATAATTAAGAGGAAGAGTAGGCAAGTGAATGCTACAGGAAAAAAACAAAACAAAATAAAAGAAAAACAACTGTATGGCATTTTTTTTTTTTAAGAGGAAAGAGACATAAAGAACAATGAATCACTATCTGGGGATAGAGGATCTAGGGCTTTAGAAAGGTAAATGTTTATTTTGCCCTCATCTGTGCAGCAGCTTTCAACACTGAATTAGGAAAAAAGGTCCAGACAAAGTGATGCACATTATCTTACTTACATCTCACAATAACCTTGTGAGATAACTTTCATTATCCCCATTTTGTAAATGGGGTTGTTATGTTATTTATCCAAGAACACAACTGTAGTAATAGGGAAAGCTGGGAGCCTTGCTCCTTTGATTAATTCCTTCATGTAGGGTGCATTGGGAGGAAGTCTCAGCCAGATGTATGAACTGAAAGCAAGGTGGGGATGGTCAGTGTCACATACCCAGGAACCACTGGGCACATTTTCTTCCAACAAGAATAGCAGAGGACTTCGTAGACACTGAGCTATTGCTAGTGGGTGATGAGATGCAAGGCCTTCTCTTTTGGCATAATTTATTAAAGACCCATGATCTCATACTATCAAACACGTCTCTATTCTGCTTAAAGTAAGATGCAGGGTCTACACTGTGTAAGATTGCTAGAGTTGCTGGTACATCAGTTTGGGTGGCTTAAATGACAGAAATTTGTTTTCTCAGAGTTCTGGAGGCTAGAAGTTCAAGATCAAAGTCATTAGCAATGTTAGTTTCTTCTGAAGGCTATGAGAAAGAATCTGTCCCTTGGCTGTGCACTAACTTCTGGTGGTTTGCTGGTAATTTTTGGCAGAAGCATCACCCTGATTTTTGCCTTTACAGCCATGTGGCATTCTTTCTTCCTGTATGCCGGATTCTTTTCCCAGACTTACCCTTTTTGTAAGGATGCCAGTCACATTAGATTAAGGCCCACTTTACTAACTTCACTCTAACCAATTACAACTCTAATAACCCCAATTACACATAAAATTACATTCTAGGGTACTGGGGTTTGGACTTCAACACATGAATTTTGGGGGAGTGTAATTCAACATATTACACCAATCTATAAAATTTTCAACAGGTTTTTAAAAACTTGGTAAAAGCATAATAGGTCCATGATAGAAGACAAAAATTAAAAGGAGACATTGAGAATACTATTGTGAGAACTCGGGGACCAGTATCTGTATAAATGTAGTTGGCTATGGTGCTGAAAAATCAATTATACAAATATGTATAATGTGTAAGTCCATTTTATCATAACCTCTGAGAATCAATGAAATGCCAAATGTGATAACACTTTGCAAGCTGTGTGGTATTCAGATTAGGGCATTAGTTTTATTGCCATTACCGTGTCTTTATTTATATAGGTAGCTTATTTTTATTGTTACATCAAGCATTTTACACGTTTATGGCCCATTTCTTTTTCTTTCAGTTACACCCTAGATTAGGAGCATATATGTCTATTTCCTCTCAGGAAACTGAGTTCCTCACTTTTTTTGATCAATGTAAAATATATTTCCCAACTCTCATTTAAATGCAAAATAGAGTCCTGAAACAGGGTTGTTCAAATAGCCTACTGCATCTAAACTTAGCTTATGACAGAAGGAACTTAAACTGTAGGCACAGTCAACAAATTGACTACAAACCAGTTCTCATATTGATCAGTGAGAAATTGAGACGATGTTCTGGACACTTGAGTCAGATTTGGCTGCTATGACCTCAGACTCTTTTTTCTTCGGTTACTAGCATGAATTCTCATCTTTCATCATATTCTGCTTCTAGGCTGGCACTTATCCTTCTATTTATTCATAATTTATTTATTTTGCAGAAAATAAAAGTTGGAGGAAAAAAGCCACTCTGGTTTGAGCTTTTGCATTTAACTCAGACCTCAGACATGAATGGTCCCCTTTGAGTTATGTAAAAATGAAAGTTGTGTCTAACATCAGCATCATAGCGTCCTCTTCTTCACCTGTATCTTCCCCTTTTTGGTTGTCTGCAATTTGTTACCTCCTGCACTGGAGACTTTGGTGCTAGACAATCTAATTTATTGATCTAAAATTTTTTGTGTACAATTTTTTTGGCCTGGGCTCGGAGCTGTAGGGAAGGTGAGACTAGTTGGTAGGTTTAGGGCATGGTGTTATTGTTTTGACTGATGACTGAGCCCAGAGATTTCCGATTTGCGGTACTTTGCAATACTGAAGACGTGCTGACTTCACACGTGTGCCGGGGGTTTCAGTGGGAGCCCCTTACCAAGGAGAGAGAGGGGTGCTCTGCTCAGAGGATTGATCATTTTCAGTTTGCTCCAGCCTTGATGCTCATCAACTTTTAATTTTCTGAATTTTATGAGAGTAATAATGCACTATAATGATAATCACAGAAAGCTTTAACATATGCCTCTCAAAAATGCCAAATGGCTACTCAGGAGGCTCAGGAGATCAATGAGGCCACGTGGGCAAATTTTTAGAGACTGCCACTAAAAAAACAAAAAAATACAAAAAATCAAACCTGATCTTTTCACCCCATGTAAAACATAATAAGGTTTACAATCTAGATTCAAAGTTTAGAAATAAGTTGCCTTGTCAGTTTTAGCCCCTAAAACAGTGTATTTCAACCTTTTTTAATCTCACGGAACCTATAATTAAACTTCCATGGCACACTTAAATTATGTTAATCAAAAAAAAAAAAGAGTAAAAAAATATACTTACTGTGTTTTGAACTTCTTTTGAAAATAATTTAATTAGTGATCTTTAAAAATTTTCACCGTGAGCCTAAGAACCTCTAACGGCACCCCAGTATGCCACACTGGTTGAAAACCACTGCCCTAAAAGAATCCTTCATGGCCTCTACCCATCATCAACCTTCTGTGGAATCTGGCAGCTCTAGCCAGCCAAATGCCACAGTATTTCTCAAGCAACTATGCAGTCACTGCCAAAGTGAGTTAACAAAGTAAGTGTAAGCCCTGAGTGCTTTCTTCAAGGAGTTTATTTATAATCTGGTTAGGAGGATGAGACAGGTTTCCTTGTAGAGCACCAGCACCAGGCAGGAAGGCAGAGGACAAAAAGCAACACATGAATAGTAACTTGTGTGCCATGTTCATTCACAAGTTTCTAGAGCCACACTCTACGTGTAATCACTAGCATAAAAGCACCTTTATCCACCAGCTTTAGAAAGAGGAGCCTCTGGAAGTAGGCCATTCTGGCGAAGTGGACCTATCAGTTGAGAACTGGGATGACAAGGGTGCAGGCAGCAGTGGCATTTCGAAATGTGAATTTGTTTTCTGAAAGCCTTTCATTAACAAAATTATGTGCCATGAAAGGGCAATGAATAAACTGACCAAATTCCTACCTTTGTAGGTCTGACAACATTTAAGGGCTTTACATTTCTAACAAACTTGATGTTGTTCAAACTGGGCAAGGGAGGAGATAAAAGTCACCTTCTGTGATGACAGAAACCAATCTGCCAGTTAGGCCTCAGGCCTCCTGTCTGTGGAAGCGAATGTATTTTCTCCATTTAACAGTGTAGCCTTTTTTGCCTTCCCTTCCCCAGGCACTCGGTTGGGATGAGGTTTGGTTTGACTGATTAATTTTAATTCTTCTGCTTCACACAAGGTAGACAGTGATGAATTGATATATTAAAGATGTGATTAATGGTTACTTTCTATTTGGTGTAATTATCAGGTGATAGTTTCAATGAAAAATGCTACAAAATGAAACTTTTCACTCCAGATAACTATTCACCCTGTCTGGGAAGAAAAATGGGTCTCTATTTTCAACATATTACTTACTGTAGAGCCAGGCCGAGAGAGAGCAAGAGCTCACTGGCTGTGTAAGTTTTATAGAGTAGGATGGATTTAGAATAGTGTCTGTCTTTGAAGAAATTCTTGGAGAGGAAATCTTGGGATAACAGAATTTTAAATGTTATCTTAATCCTGTATTACTTTATCAGCTCTTGCCTGGTTTTTCTAGTCACTTTTGGGGTTTAATCCTATCCTGCAGATAGTTCTAGATTAATATCCCTAAAGCATTGGATCAATCGTATCTTTTTTTAGAAACCTCCAACGATTTCCCATTTAAATGATAGGAAGAACAAAATCATCAACATGACATGTAAGACCCTTTGATAAAAGGGTTTGTCAGACTTTGTGTTTCAATTGCAGTGCTCCGCCCCATTCAAGGCTGTCACCTCATTATCATCCCAGCTGGTTATGGTTCTCCTGGACCTTGCTTTGTTTTGCCCCCTTTTGACTTCAGATGACTTTAAAAGGGACCAAGAGTTTACTAGGCTTTCTCAATGGAGAAATTATATATTGTTTAAAATACATCATCTAGATTAGCCAAGCATGTGGTAGGCACCTATACTCCCAGCTACTAGGGTGGCTGAGAAGAAGGATTGCTTGAGCCCAGGAATTTGAGGTTGCTGTGAGCTAGGCTGAGGCCATAGTACTCTAGCCCAGGTGGCATAGGGAGACTCTGCCTCTAAATAAATAAATAAATAAATAAATAATATCCTCTGGATTATCTAATTGTCTAGGTTTTATGTCTTTCATTATTTTTGAGCTTTTATATAACTTTGTAGAATATGAAATGTCAACTGAAGAATTAAGAAGTTCATAAATTTGGAGCCTTTGATTTCTCAAAAAGGGTTGCAGCCTAGAGGGAGGCCACTCTGATAAGCTTCAAAGCATAGCCTTGGGCAGAAGCTTACAGCACCTATTTGTAGGAAAAGGCCAGGGGAACAGGAATTGATGCTGAGTGGAGTGGCCAAATATGCATATATAACAAATGACAAGAGAAGTCGTGAATATTTATGAAAGGAGAACCACGTGCATGTGCAGTTGAGCTTCTTGCCTCTTTATAGGTCACATGGACAGAACATGGTGGTGTTTCCACAATCTGAGGGTAGAGGTTTAGGCCCTTTGATGTCAAAAAGTGAAGAAGCAGGAGACATTAACAGCCTTTGTGCCATCCTCTGTAGAATGGCCAGAACCACTCCAAGGTGGGTGGCCCTTATCAGGAAGGAAGGCTGGTCAGGGTTAGTGCTGAAAAATGGGAGGAGCAGCATTAAGCATTTGATGGGCAGTGAAGCAAGGTTTTCAAAAGGCTGGTTCTGTTTAACCCTTAGGGATGATAGCCTAATGGCAGTTAATGAGGGAGAGGTTATAATGAGGTGTGTCTGACCCCTCATCTTGTTTGACAGGGAACCTGGGTTTAAGGTTTTTGTGTAGTTCCATGGCCAAGAGGGTGTCTATTCAGTCAGTGGGAGGCTTAGAATTTTACTTTTATTTCTCAGAAGTTAACCTACAGAAAATTCAGTGTAATATAAATAATTATTTTCTGTATACATGCAGGTAATTCTGTCCTGTGGAGATTCACTGGACTTTCCTAGCCCACTGTGAAAGAAGCCAGTCTCGCTTATATCAAGCAAATTCATGTGAGCATTATTGATGGCCTTATACACAAAGTATTTGTTCATTGCAGTCTCCTTTAAAATTGTTATGACATTTTTTTCCAGTTTCCTTCCCAACTAATGAGCTAAGATCTTTGACACATGTTCATTTTATTACTGTATAAACACATAAGCCCATGATTTACCTTTTTTGAAAATTATTGTTTAATATCATCTATCCAAGTTTTAAAAATAGATTTTACTTTCTTAGAGCAGTGTTCAATTCACAGAAAAATTGAATGGGAAGTGGAGGGTATCCCCTCTGTATCCCTGCCACCCACCCTCTCTAGTTTCCCCAATTACCAACTTACCACATCACAGCAGAGCGCGTACAATTGTTACAACTGACGGAACTATGCTGACACATCATTATAACCCAAAGTCCATAGCTGACATTAAGTTTCACTCTTAGCATTATTCTATGGGTTCGGGCAAATGTATAATGACATATATCCGCTATTACAGTATCATACAGAATAGTTTACTACTATAAAAGTTCTCTGCACTCTCCATGTTCATCCCTCCTGTCCTCCCCTAACCTCCCAACAACAATGGAGCTTGTTACTATTTTCATGGTTTTGCCTTTCCCACAGTTTTATATATTTAGAATCATACAGATGTAGTATGTAGCCTTTTTAGATTAGTTTCTTTCACTTAGTAATATGAATTAAATTTTTTTCCTGTCTTTTTATGGCTTGGTAGCTCATTATTTATAGTGATGGATAATTCCATTGTCTGGACAGAGCACACTTTATTTATTCACCTACTCAAGGACGCCTTGGTTGCTTTAAAGTTTTGACAATGAAGAATAAAGCTGTTATAAATATCTATGTACTAGTTTTTGTGTGTTGTAAGTTTTTAACTTACTTGGTGAATGCCAAGGAGCAGGGTGGATTGATCATATGATAAGAGTATGTTTAGATTTACAAAAACTATCAAAATGTCTTTCAAAGTGGCTGTACACTTTCTGTTCAGTGCATTGCCATCACCAGTGAAGAATAGTTCCTGTTGCACCAGCATTTGGTGTTGTCAGTGATCTGATTTTTGACCATTCTAATAGGTGTATACTGGTATCTTAATTTTGCTTTAATTTACATTTCCCTAATGACGTGTAATGAGAACCATCTTTTCATATACTTAATGGCCATCTGGATATCTTCTTTGGCATTATGTCTGCTTGTATCTTGTGCCTATTTTTGAATCAGGTTGCTTATTTTCTTGTGGTTGGATTTTAATATTAGTTAATTTTAACTTTTTATCTTGGTGTTTTTTCATCTTACCTGTTCTAGAATCACCTGCAGAACATTTGAACACTGTAGTTATGATTTCCTTTGTTTCTTACTATGTTAGTGACTCTCAAATCTCCAAGAGCTCATCATGACCCTTGCTGGTAGATCTCATTTTCAGAACTTCAGATTTAGCTGGCGAGGTTGGTACCTGAGAATCAGCATTTCTATTAACTTTTCAAGTGATAAGAAAACACTTCAATACACACAACAATTGCACTAAACCAAGTACATCACTTTCTCTCTAAGGGTGTTGGCCAAGGTTTTCTGAAACTCTCTGTAGGTGGTTCACTGTGTAGACAGTGTTACAAACCATTAAAGACCAACCTCCTAGTGTCATCTCTGTTCAGTGATTTTTAGTAGTAAATTTCTTCAGTCTCTCTTCTTTCTGTATGTCAGCCCATTTCAACATCTAATATGTCTATTATGCCTTATGTAATTTTTACAGTTGCCTATTTAGGTGTGCATGTTTGTAATCATGACTTGTATTTGTGGTTTTTAGGTTAGTTTTCAATAAGATGCTTATTTCCTGCTAAATTCTCTGCTTTTTATTTTTGTTAGCAGATGAATACCAGATAGACAGTGGCATCTAGGCTATGGCCTGTGGTTTTTAGAACTATTCTTCTAAAACCTTCTTAACTAATAAAGTAAAAATCTACCATTTCTACTCAATTTAGTTATTATTGTTTTAAGTGGGACCTTTTGTACAAAACATTCCAATACAAACAATAAGATTAAACAAAGTATCATAGATTTATCCACAGGGTTGTAGTCTATTGATTAAACAAAAATTGAATGTGTTCATAATCAAATTTTAAGATGAGTTAAGGTCTGCCTAACCTACAATGTAGATGAGTCTACCACTTTCTAAAATTTAAAATCATAACTTCTTGTAGAGAAGTCTGGGGACATTTAAATGAACTTTTGGCTTCTTAAACTAGAATTCTCTGAGATTGCAGTTGACAATATTTAAAGCGGTTTTATTATGCTGTCACTATGAATCCTTTCACTAAAAGAGAAAATTACCTGCTATTTTAAATAAATCCCAAACAACACACCTGTAAAGCTGAATAAAGTCTATTTTTCTTGTATAAGATAACATATTTCAAAAGGTGATGAGATATGGAATAACCTCTAGATAGCAATTGGTTCCTTTCTCATTGATGTTCAATTGTTATGAATCATAGTTTGTCATGTTGTTTATTGTTTATAAATAAATATCATTGTTTATTCAATTCTCAGTCTCCTTCTAGGCTTTTCCTTTATCTCACTATAAAATATTTTCAAAAGCATTGGAGAATGCATGTACACATACATATATCCCCTGATACGTTAAGAGTTCAAGTATTTGGTAAAGAAAGTGTAAAAAATAAGAAAAAGAAAGAAGAGAATTATGAAGAATTCAAAATGAGTATTTCATATATATATGTATGCATATATATTTAAGATGTAGGCTCAAGCTATTGCCCTTCCCTGGGAGGAATGCTGTGGCATCATAGCTCACAGCAACCTCCAACTTTTGGGCTCAAGTGATCCTCTTGCCTCAGTTTTTCTATTTTTTAGTAGAGACAGGATCTCTATTTTCTCAGGCTGGTCTCAAACTTGTGAGCTCAAGCTATCCACCCACCTTGACCTCCCAGAGTGCTAGGATTACAGATGTGAGCCACTGCACCTGCCCCTTATTTATATATTTTATAGTTTACTATCTTAGCATTCCTAGATAATATTCTGAGTGTGCATTTTACCCTTTTGCATGTCACTTTAATTTTACTTTGTGACAAAGGCTGAAAAGAAATGAATTATGTGTACATGTGTGCACATGTTGCATTTTTTCCCTTTGTTTTAGGGTGAGAGAAAATAATTCACAAATAACGATATACCTTTTAAAACCAAGGTTAAATGTGGTGATTACTGCGGAGCAAAATTCTTTGCCTGGAGGGGACAATCTCAAGTCACCTGTTACATACCTTAGTTTTTTTAATTGAAGAATCACTTATGAGTATTTATATTCTGCATTTGAACTTATTATGGTTTTAGGCTGACAAATATGGTTTTAGGCTTTATCCCTCAATATGAAAAATGATTTATTATTATGAGTGAAAAATAGGAATTCATCAGGAAAGCAGAAACAATTGAGTTTAGCACCCTAGTGCCACCATAGAGATGTGAGGGTCTAGGGGAAGCGAGAGATGTGGATCTTAATGTGGATTGAGCTAGAAGCCCATCAGGACCCAAGCTCAGCAGGATTGTGGAGAAAAATTCCCAGTAATAGACAGTGAACTAAGATGTCTTATGGTAATTTTCTATTCCCACAAATGTCTATGTATTCAATGTTTTTTCAGATTTTCATATTTCTATGTATTCTTATGGGAGGAAGCTCACCATCTCCACTTGAGCCTTTAACAACTTGGGATTGACAAGGTTGAAGTTTATTCTCTGTTCAAAAATGTTCAGAGCACCAGAATGAGAGAAAAATGAATTCTGTTGGTAATCGCTGCCTCTGTTTCTAACAGTAGACCATGGTGCTGTTGAAACGTGTTAAGGTTTAGTCTACCTATAAGATGGACACTTTGCAGTGATGCTTCAGAGATCTTGGGATCCATCAGCTTTGTAGGATTGCTACCTCTCTGAGTTTGAGTTTGTAGCTCCGTGGTAGACAGAAGTCTAAAACAGTTCTCCAAATTCCTGCCCCCTGGTGCAAATTTGCCTGCTCTCAATTGTTAACACTGACCTAGCTGCTGCTTGAAAGGGATCTGCATATGTTAATAAAGGATTGCGTCAGTTGACTTTAACATTGAGAGACTGTCTGGGTGGAGTAATAATATGATCCTTAACGTAGAAGTCTAGTGAGATAAGAAGAATAAGATAAGAAATAAGAGGTTAGAAGAATGATGTGAGGGAGATGTAGAACTGGGATATGTGGCAGAAAATGAAGGAAACCTTGAGAAGCTGAGAGCAGCCCCCACCTGACAATTGGCAATGAGCAAGCAACTTCAGTCCTACAACCACAAGGCTCTAGATTTTTGCCAATAGCCTGAATGAGCTTGGTAGTGCACTCTTCCCTAGAGCCTGCAAAGAAGAATGAGCCAAATGACATTTTAATTCCACCTTTATGATATGCTGAAGGGAGAACCCAGCTATGCAGTGCCAGTGTTCTGACCCAAGGAACCGCGGCTAACAAACGTTCATTGGTTTAAAGCTAAATGTGCAGTAATGTCACTCTGTTTGTACTGAAGATTCATAAAGAATGTCATCACATTTAAACATTGTTTTATTAACTTGCTTTAAGTTCTCTCTCCATATCAACTCCAGATATTCACTTAGAACGTGTGGAAGATAACCTCCTACAATGATTAAGAACACAGGAGGATTCAAAATCCCTACGTCACTTCTTACTCCCTGAATGATTTGGGTAAATCAATCTTGAACCTTTGTTTTCCTTTCTTATAAATGGAGAACCACAGTAGTACCTAGCACATAAAATAGTCATGCATAGTAAATAAAATACTAATTCCCATGTTTAAATTTGATCCCCAGTATTGGAGGTGGGGTCTAATGAGAGGTGTTTGGGTTATGAGGACAGATTCCTTATAAATAGCTTAGTTCTGTCCTTGAGGTAATGAATGAGTTCTCCGTCCATTAGGTCCTGAGAGACCTAGTTGGTAAAAGACCTACCTACAAGCCCCTTGCTTTCTCTGTGGCCTTGTAATCCCTGAACACACTGGCTTCCCTTCACCATTTGTTATGAGTGGAAGCAGATCTGAGGCCTTCACCAGAAGTAAATGTTGGTGTCGTCTTTCCTTTATATCCTTCAGAAGTGTGAACCAAAACAATCACTACTCTTTATAAATTACCCAGCCTTATATAGTAACACAAATGAGCTAAGACAGCCATATAGGTCTTTGGCCATTTTTAGAATTGATTTTCTATCATAGACAATAGAATCTTAGTTGAGTCATTCATTTATTGTCCATTTGTTCAATCAGTTATCCAACCTGTTAAAGAAAACTTAAAAAAAATTAAATTTAACAGGATTTAATCAGGCAAAGAGCAGTTCAAGAATCAGGCAGCTCTTAGAACCATAAAAGGTTCAGAGAAAGTCTGCACAGCTGTGTGGTCAGAGTCAAATTATGGATAATAAAAAAGGAAAGTGAAGTACAGAAAACAGAAGTGAGGTTTAGAATCAGCTGGTTTGCTCCTGCTTGGTGCTTATCTTATTTGAACACAGTTTGAATAGTTGGCTGCCTTTGATTGGCTGGAGGTTGGTGATTAGTACAAGAGTAGGTTACAGTTTGCATAGACATCTGTTTAGGTTACAGTTTAGTATGTACAAAGAAACCTTTAGGTTGACTTAAAATATGTAGGAAGTTGCTGTAGGCTAAACTTAATTTAACAAATGCCTGTTTATCAAAGTGTAAACTAAGCAGTAGGGATGCCAATTTAAATGAAAAAACGAATCCCTGAAGCTTGACAAGCTTGCAGTCCAGAGATACTAAAGGGAATCATTTGCACTCTCACCCCACTTCATTCTCATTCAGATTTAAAGAAAAGCTGTACAGGGGACATACAGTTCTTAAAAAGAGTGATCAGGCAATTTTCTCACATTACCTCAAACACTATAACCTCTTAAAATTTAGACACATTATTTTATAAATTTTTCCATACCAAATTAGCATGGTGCAAAACACAGACTTAGTGCATTGATTTAAACTAACAATACTAGAAGCAGGTATTCTTTTTAGAAAATAAGTAATAGTATTTGCCAGTATCTCTGTCTAATAATTAGGTATCATCTTAAACAAGAAACATATTGATTCCTTGCATCAAGATTACAGGCCTAACACACAAGTCAGAATGAAGTAACATTACTGAAATCTATGCTTTTATGGAATGCCTCTCAACAAGGTCTCAGGTGTTTTAGAGGCTGTGCTATTTTAGCAGAAAATAATATACTGCTGACTTTCCCTCATTGCTTCTAAAACAATGTGGATCTACTTTTGTTTCATTTATAGAACAAATAAAAAAGGCCCTAGAATCAATAAGCCAGTAAATAACCATTTTTAAGAGAAAGCTGAGAATCTATTCTAACAAAATAATTGGAGAGGATGACAGGGATTTATATACAAAAGTATACCTCACAATGTCTTCAGTATCTCTGGAAAAAATATAGCTTGTCTATATCAGCAGCAAAAATGACATGGTTAAGTAAATTATAGAACAGTAATGAAATGGCATATTAGACAGCATTTACAAATGTTCTTGAAGAATTTTTATTGGCATAGAGAGAGATTTATGACATAATGTTAAATGAAAATAAAACCAGAGATCAGTTCTACAGCATTGTAGGATGACTATGGTTAATAGTAGTCTATCTTACAGTTTCAAATAGCTAGAAAGATATTGAGTGTTCCCAACACAAAGAAATGATAATTTGAGAAGACAGATCAGTAATTAGCTTGATATGGTCTTCATACATTCATGTATGGTAACATCACTGTATATCCCTATAAGTATTTACAATCATGTGTCAATTAAAAGTAAAAATGAAAATAAATGAATCTTAAACGGCAGGGCTAAAAATGTACACAATATTTTTAATTATGAAAATCATATTTATACCTATATATTTTTAGGCAAAGGGGCTATTGGTTAGTTCCTTTCAATCAAACATCACTTTAGAAAAACAGACGGCACAGTAGTTGGTGACACTGTGGCACAATGTGAAGAATGTGACCAAGGTCTCCATAATCAAGCAGCTGAAAGGGCAGATATTTTATAGTTAGGGATTTTTGTTGTGTATTGTAATTGGCACTTAGCATCCAACCCTAACCTCTTTCTATTTTATCCCATCGAAGTGGGAATGCTAAAACCCTCGATTTCCATTCTCTCTTGAAGCTATGGCACTGGATGTAAATTCATTTCTGTTGGTTGGATACATATTTGTGTATTTGGAACTAAAGCAGGGGTCCTTTTTTTGGCTGTTTTTGGAGGGGGTGATATGTTTAAAGAAATTGGAATGTAAGATTTGATAGTAGCAACATACTAATGATTATCCTCTCAATTTTGTGGGTGTTGGGAGCAGGGGCAATTTCTTGATCCAGGCATTCATCTAAGTCGAAAACCCAGGGGGAGAAGAAGAAAGAGTCCCTCAGGTAGGTCAGTTTTACACAGTTCTGGGAATCATTCCTAAAGGCCCAACCTATAGAATACTCCCAAGAAGAGAAACACTTCCAACCTCTCTGAGATCGGAAAGACTCTGCATAACTAAGCAGTTGGGAATACAATCCTCCACCTAAGTCAGTAAGCATTTACTAAGTATTTACTAGGTATCAAATAAGTGCTAAGATCTGATGATGATCTAGATATAATTCTAATTCTTGAAAGAGAACAAAGAAAATCTTTTAATTTCTTGGGAAAGAGAGATACATTCAGTAATGTACTGGCAAGTGTCTAGCAATCAGTTTTCTGGGGAAAAGTACATGGGTATACATGTGCATTACTATAAGCATTATTGACAGAATTGCAGCACACAATTTAGGAGTGCTAATAATAAAATATGTAGTCCTTCTCATTGTATATTTAAGACGGTGAATTTCTCTTCAAAGTATGTTGTCCTGGTTTTTGCGGAACTCTTGCATCTAGAGTAAACTGATGGTTGTAATTGAACAATGAGTGCAGTCTCAACATGAATGATAGCTGATGTTTTTATGTTAATATTATGCTAATAAGTATGATGAAAAGAAACAACAGTGGTGTATCAGATCTTTCCTCCTGTCAGTGACAGGAGCAATTTTTTTCTCAATTGCAGAATAATTTCCAAATTCTAGAACAGTATTTTCTCAAATTTTTGTGTTTTTCACCCAGGAAAACAATGAGTTTCAACTGTGCTATGGCACACCAATGTGCTATGAGGTCTTAGGCATGCCTCAAAATACTTTAAAGATCACTAATTTTTAAAAGAAGTTCAAAGCACAGTAAGTATATTCTTTTTTACTTTTTTTTTTAATCAATTTAATTTTAAGTGTACCTTGGAAGCTTAACTGTAGGTTCAAGTGTGCCATGAGATTAAAAAGGTTGAAAAACAAGGCTGTAATAGCTAGAGACATAATATATTTTAAGTTTAATTGGAATTGTTAACATTTTCTCAATCACTTTCTTGATTAGCAATACAACACCAGTCAAGTTCTGCTTTGTACCATTCATCAGATCACTCATGGTGCTGATTTCTAGCTACCACTGGAATGTGGCTGAACATGGAGTTGGGTAGGGAAACTTAGTAGCACATTATTTTAGTATTTCCACCATATAGGGAAAATAAAAGTACATAATTTCAGGAGCATGTATAAGAGTAAAATGTAATAAAATAATTAGGAAGTGATGAGATTTGAACAATTTATTAACTCCATTTTAATGTAATCCATAGAAATGGGAGGATTAGCAGTTGTGAAACTGCAATAGCCACCTCTAGCACACCCTGGACATGTGACAGGTGGTGAAGATGGGATAAGCCACAAATAGTCATTTCTATTTGGAGGAAGTCAGGAAATAAGTCTTGAATGGGAGTCAGGTAGCCCCAGGCCGTACTGGAAGGTGCAGGGAAGAGATGGCCCCTACAGAGGAAGGAGAAGTGTCCTAACAGGAGGCATGTGGCTCTCTCAGGATCTGTCCTCCTCTCTTAGAATTAGAATGAGGTGAGGCCACAGAGGCCACTTTGGCAATGAACCAAGTCAAACTTTCATCTTGTTTGAGATTGAGAGCCTTCAAAGAGCTTTTCAAACAAGATGATATTTCATATTTGAATTTTGGAGCAGCAACCTCAGCAGATATATGGAGGACAGAGAGCACGGAAGTAAAGTCAGAGGCAGGAAGGCCAGACTGGCTCAGTCACGGCTGGACTGTCAACACACATGTTCATCCTCTTACTTTTCTTGGGTACCACCCTACTCCTTTTCCTTAACTGTCTTTTTTTCAAACTTTATTCTCTCCTTAGCATATCCCAGAACCAACCCCAAATAAATGAAGAATTTTTTCATCCACTCATCCTTACTGAGGAGGCTCAAGATGTTTCCAACCGCTTCCTAATCTATGCTGACTTTGTAGACCTATGTCCAGAGAGAAGTTGTTAACAAATCACCATAATATTTACAAATGTAGGAATAAGAGGCAAATAAAATAATACCTGTTGATGATGTTAGGGAAAGTGATACCAGAGACTTTCAATACACTAGCCTCTCAATGACAACAGTCATGTAAGCAGATAGGGCTGAGAAACTTAGAGGATAGAATGTTTAATTTATTTTAATAATTTAGACTGTATGTAGCTCAAATATATACTGATCGTTTATAATTCAATGGGTTTTCTTTCCAAAGACTGCCAGCCCTTTGCTTTTTTTCTACAAAGTTGAAGTTAGAGGTGAAAGACTTGTGACCTCTGATGACAGAGAAAAATGTACATAGCAGAAAGTTTTTGGAAACTTTCCAGATTATGATTTGAAGATTGTTTTTCTGCCTATACTCCAGACACCTGCCACTTCTGCTTTGCAAACTCTTCCCTGTATTTTATAAAGAGATACATATCATTGGCATTTGGGGAGATTGCTTCTTCGTCTGGATTTATTTGGGGCAGGTCAGCATTCCTGCACAACTTTGGTACTTAGATGATGAAATATAAGCAAGAAAATGAGGATTCAGCATCTACTTTTAAAATGAAATCAGTCTTTAAGCTTCATAATGCTATGCTTCCCAGTTGCAGGATTTCATGAATAATCTGGTTATAGAGCTGAAGAAGGCCATTGATATCAGGCTCAGAGTTGAAACAAACTTCATCGGCTCAGCACCTGTGGCTCAAGCAGCTAAGGCACCAGTCACATATACCTGAGCTGGAGGGTTCAAATCCAGCCCAGGCCCGCCAAACAACTATGACGGCTGCAACCAAAAAATGACCGGGCGTTGGGGCGGGCGCCTGTAGTCCCAGCTACTTGGGAGGCAGAGGCAGCAGACTCGCTTGAGTCCAGGAATTGGAGGTCCCTATGAGCTGTGATGCCACAGCATTCTATCCAAGGTGAGGGCTTGAGGCTCTGTCTCAAAAGACAAAAAAAAAAAAAAAAAGAAAGAAACTTCATCAAAAATCTGTCACCAAAAGGAAAACAGAAAATAACAAAACAAAGCCCCCCAACAAACAAGTCGACTCCCACAGAACATGTGATCACATGTTCATGCTGAAAAATCATCAAATAAATTGAAATTAAAACAATAATGAGAGATACATATTTAAAAGGAAATATAAAATTGTGGGTTTGCTAACATATAACCTCTCTTCCACTGTTTTCGTGGTGAACACTTTTATAATACTTTAATGGCCTGAAATGTTTATGTATCTCGCAGATGCACCCATCTCCCCATCTCTAGAACCTGTGTTCATAACCACTTTAAACATGTTCTCCTTCTGCAGACAGGCTATGAGTTATTGGTCTTCTTTTCATGACTGGTTTATTTAGCATTTTATTTGTGCTCCCTATGATACATTAGATATTTGCCCCTCAAATTATACCAAACACAGAAAAAAAAAAAGATGCTTTCTCTCTTGCTTTTAGTAATGAACATTTTAGCAGCAGTTAAATATTTATTCATCCACTTCATTCCCCAAACCATTTGAGGTGGCTTATCACAAAATCAAGTAAGCTTAAAGGGACAATAAAAAGGATAAAAACATCAGGAATAGAAAAAACTGTTAATTGTAAGTAGAAGTCAGTAGGCGTGGGAAGGAATTAGAATATCAATACTGACACTGTGCAGACCGCTATAGATAGAGCTGTAGGCGCAGAATTAATCTGCTGGGCTTGGAAGTAAAAGGGAAGGAGCCTTAGTCAGTTCCATGGGTTTTATTGACTCTGGGAGTTTGCAAAGTGAGATGTAAATACCAGGACCAGCACAGATTCCCTCGAGCACTCTGCAGAATGTTCAGAGGCTGCTTTCCTTGTGGGTCAGCACAAATTGCCTCAGCCCTTCTAAACCCTCAGGTTTCCAGCCCCATTCTGTCTCTACTTCCCCATATTCATCTATTCATTGTCTTTAAAAAGTGATCAAGGAAATGCCATGAAGGATATCTGTAACAGTATGATCAAAATATTTCTGAATGTATATGAATCGTGCCCTGTGATTGCACCAATGTACATAATTATGATTCAATAAAATTATTAAAAAAAAAAAAAGAAAAAGATGGGGTCGTTATCAGTAATGCGCCAAGTCCCAATACGCAGCTTCCTGGCAGAGGCAGAATCATTTTTCTCAAATAAAAAGGATCTGGTCACTCTAAGAAAAAAATGAATGCATCTAAGTTCCTTTTACATTAGCAGAAACGACATGCAGAAAACCTCTGGAGCCTCATCAAACCTCATGGATGTGGCAATTTATCTCGTTCTATTCCAAGCTGGCTTCACCACACTTGAAATCAGCCGAGAAACTTCTGTTGATAAAAAACACAGACTTTGCAGATTGATCCACGGAAGCTAACCTTAGTCATGTGACAGGTGGTGAAGAAGGATTCACTGATGCTACCACATGGCAAAGTGAAGGAAGGAAGCTTCTGTCTAGAAAAATATTGAAATGTGTCACAAAAACAGTAAAAATATTTAGTATCTCCAAAAGCTTAAAGTCAGGGTTCAGATAACATTGTCAGCTTTGGAGTCAGGCTGTCTGCATTCAAATCCCAACAGGTAGAGAATATCCAGCCGGATACATAACTTGCCTTGAGCAAGTGACAAACTCTATAGATTTTGGTTTCTTTGCACAAAAGGATCATGCCCTCCTTTTGTGCAAAGAAACCAAAAGTACATAGAGTATAATAATGAAGATTAGGTGAAATCATGTATATACAATAGCTAGCATAGTCCCTGATCTATATGGAAAATGCTTTTTTGTTTGTTTCAGTTTGGCCAGGGCTGTTTGAACCTGCCACCCTCAGTATATGGGGCTGGCACCCTACTCACTGAGCCACAGGTGTCACCCAAACCTTAAATACTTTTTTCTTTCTTTTTTTTTTTTTTTTTCCCAGAGCCAGTTTTGAACCTGTGACCTCCAGTATATGGGGCCAGCGCCCTACTCCTTGAGCCACAGGTGCTACCTTTTATATGGAAAATTGCTGATAAAATTGTCATCATCATTGCTTTTATATCATGAATACATTTGTTATGTTACATATCGTTAACATCTCCTAGATCTGAAAATATGTTTAGGTATGCAGATGGATAAGGTGAGAGAAAAGAGGAAAAGAAAGAATTAAAAAAAAAAAAACCACTTAATTCACTTCCCCACTCTGCTGCTTAAACTTTTTATTTCATGCTCAGTTTTCCCCATCTTAGTAAATCAAAACGCGTTCCACCCAGTTGCTCAAGCCAAATATTTCAGAGTCTCTCTTAACTACCGGCCTTTCTCTTGCTGACTGGCCGCTCTCTGTCCAATAGCAGTTATCCTAGTCCCACCTTCAGCTCTCCCTGGATTTTTCTATTTTTATTGAGCTTCCTAACTCTTCCTGCTTTCACTCACAGTTCTCCCCAATCCACACAGCACTAGAACAATCTTCTTAAAATATGAATTGACTCAAGTCTCTCTTCCCAACTGGAAATGCTTCAATGGTTTCCCATTGTACTTCAAATAAAATGCCAATACCTCGCAGGGCCTCCAAGCTCCTGTGCACCCCACAGCCAGGGCACATGTTGTTCTTTCTGCCTGGAACATTCTTCCACTTCTGCGTGTCTGGTCCTCTTCTGACCTTCAAGCCTCAAGGTCATCTCCTCTTTAGAGGGGTCTTCCCACTCCCCCAAAGGAAACAGATTATCTCCACACCATAGTTATTCTCTAGATTGTCTTCTTAATACCACATAAGCTTGCAAACTTTTACTTTTTTATTTTTTATGCAACTTTTTAATTTTTTTATTGTCTTTATTATTAAATCATAACTGTGTACAATCGTGCAATCAAGGGGTACAATGGTTTGGTTTCATATACAATCTGAACTATTTTCATCAAACTGATTAACATAGCCATCCTGGCATTTTCTCAGTTATATCAAGACATTTGTATTCTGCATTTAGTAAGGTTCACCTATACCCTTCTAAGATGTACCGTAGGTGTGGCCCCACCAGTTACCTTCCCTCCACCCCAACCTCTCCCCTACCCTCCCTCCCCTTGCCCCTTTCCCCATATTCTTGTGCTATAGTTGGGTTATACCCTTCATATGAAAGCTATAAATTTTAGCTTCATAGTAGGGCTAAGACTTTACCTCTTTTGTGTTTACATGGATGGAGCTGGAACATTCTTCTTAGCAAAGTATCTCAAGAATGGAAGAAAAAGTATCCAATGTACTCAGCCCTAATATGAAGCTAATTTATAGCTTTCATATGAAGGCTAAAACCCAATTATAGCACAGGAATTCAGGGAAAGGGGAAAGGGAAGGGAGGGGAGGGGGGAGAATAGGTAGAGGGAGGGCAATTAGTGGGAACACACGTACGGTGCATCTTAGCAGGGTACTGGTGAAACTTATTAAAGGTAGAGTATCAATGTCTTTATATAGTGATGAAGAAAATGCCATGAAGGCTATCTGTAACAGTATGATCAAAATATTTCTGATTGTATATGAAGCACAGTCTGCCCTATGATTGCACCAATGTACACAATTATGATTTAATAAAATTATTTAAAAAAAAAATCTGAACAAACACCTTACCAAACAATATCGAGAGGTGGGAAATATCCACACATGAAGACATGCCACAGTATTTGTTTTTAGGCAGCTACAAATTAAAACAACAATGAGACACCAATACCCACTGATCAGAATGGCTGAAATTAAAAAATAATTAAAACAGACAAGATACTTTGGCAATTTCCCACTCAGTCTATCGTAGTTTTACTATACGCAACTGATTTGGAAATGTATGTCTTTGCCAAAAGCTGCACAAAAATGTGTATAGTAGTTTTATTCATAATTGTCAACAACTGGAAAGCAACAAATGATCCTGCTGTGGGTGATTAGATAAACAGAAGGACTATATCCACACAATAGAATATTATTTGGAAATAAAAAATAATTATCTTGTAAGCCATAAAAAGACATAGAGGAAACAAATTCATATTACTAAGTAAAACAAAAATTCTGAAAATAGAACATGAATTGTGATCCAGTTATTTGACATTCTGGAAAGGCAATTCTACAGAGATGGTAAAACAATCACAGATTTCCACAGACTTGCTGAGTGAGGCATGGAGTGAATGGCGGAAGCACAGAGGACGTTTGAGGCAGTAAAATCTGAATAGTGCCATACTGATGGGTATGCCAAAAGACAAAATTACTAAGTGAATTTGGTTTCAATCTCTTAATTGGCTTTTATCTGCATTTCTAGAATAGGACAGCACCCCATTCTATAAAACGGAATGAGTGTTCCCATGAGCTGAGCAGAGGAGTTTGGCTTTAGAGATAGAAAAGGACTGAGCAAAGGAGAAAGAGAAGAAAAGGCAGATTGTTTAACTCAAAATTACTTTCTCTGTAATGACTCAAGCATAGAGGACTTCCTTACAGATCATGCTGACTGCCACGGAGCTGTGCGGGATTCTCTCCTGATTTCTGGGAAGGTTGGACAGGAATGTTGCTCTGTCCTGGTGATGTGGAACTTCGGCATGAATATAACCCCAGTTTGCTTTGGTCTACGGAGCCGAATGCCGGAGCTCGGCTCAAACCCATGGTCTCCTATAAATTTTATTGAACAGGTACAGGACACTCAGCATTCATGAGAACTCCCAGAACGGTAGCTCGCTGTCCTGAGTTAGACGCCCTGTAAGAACAAGAGCACAGACTTTGTGGTCTGTGTCAAGATTTTGACTCCAATTGCAAGGAGTTTGACTTTAAATACCAAGTTAGAAGGAGCATTGTCCACATACGATCTCTCCCACCACTGACACGGCAAGTCTGGGGTTTCAAAACCACCGTCAGCTTTGATAGTCACCAGGAGGAGCCATAAACCTCACTAATGCCTGTTAGGCTCATGGCTACGTTTCTTCCAGGGCAAGTTATAGTAAAATCGGCAAAGGGAAGGCAGAGTTTGGGAAGGTTCCAAATGGGAAGCTCCCATTGTCCTCAGGACAAGGAGGACAAATGGCACGGGGATAGCCACCTCAGGCCTGGCACCCGTGCTCTGACGTCCAGACGCTTTATTACCTAGGCCTGACACATGGGTGAATTTAGCTCTAGATTAACTGATGCTGTGTCATCCAGAGTGTCACTCTGGAATGTGCATTTGGTCTTTCTGACAGTCCCAGCTCCCAGCTGAGAGGATCAGTTGTGTTCAGACCAATGATCTCATGGGAGGAGGTGCCGACCTCAGTAAATTTAGAAGTAAGTAGAGTCTCTGGGACTGAAAGTTTGAGGGGGAGGAGAACCTGTCCGACGCTCTCTTCTCTGCTAGTAATGTTGTCTGGGGACACTGCTAAGCAGTTGTGAGGAGCTGTCCTGGTCCACCAGACGGAATGATTCAGGAATGGGTAAAGAACAGTGGCAGACAAGGCTCACTTTTGGAGCGGGAATTCACACAAACACGAAAAGGGCTACAAGGCTCAATGATGAATGGAATTGAGAGGACATCAGTGGGACTTCACGGTCAGCCCGGCACAGACACAGGTGGGACCATGTGAGTCATCAGATGGTCACACGGAGCAGTACGGACACGTAATTCCTTTTTTTAAGGATATAGAAGACTTTCTTTTCGTTGAGGTAAATATACATATCTAATATATCTTTTTTACCAATTTTAAGTGCACAGTTCAGTGGTAAAAAACACATTTTTATTCTATATTTTACCAGTGAGAAGATCACAATGAAATGGCACCACGCAGCAAATAATCAGCAAATTCAGACCCTCAGTGTCACTTCCCAAAAAAAAGGACCAGGGGTCCTCGGAAAAATCCCCGACTGTCTGATTCCAGGACCAGGAGAGGAGCGAGATGAAAGTGGAGCACCTTGTGGTTCCAGAAAGTACACAGCTCTTCGCCCACCAGCAGCGCAACATGGAGCCACAGACGCGCTCTGCCCAGCGTTCAAGGACACAGGGCCCACCAGAGGAACGCCCAGTGGTGGGACCCGAGCAACGTGCACAGCAAAATGATCAGATAGTAATACAGCAGGACCCGGCAGTGGAAGTCCTGGGGACCGGAGGAAAATGCTGCAATGGCCTTCCTCCCAGGATATACAGTCCAGATCTATTCATGAGGGAAAAAAACAAACAAAAAATCCAGCTAATTCCAATATAGTACATGTACAGAATTTCTGGCCAATACTCCTCAAAATTTTAAGGTCATCAGTAACAGAGAATGTCTGTGACGGAATGGGAGGTAATAATAGCTCAAGAGCAAAGACAGATAAAGGTCCTGATGTCCTGTCCTTGTCAGGGACTGGACAGTTGGTGAAAGGTAAGGACAGCCTGGTGAGTATTAACTCCGCTGATTACCAGTGTTAAACATTAGAACCAACACGGGTTCTAATTTCAGGAAATGCACCGTTTATATACAGAAATAGATTAACAACAGAGATACTGTGTGCAGGGGGCATACGGAACACTCTAGATTTTAAGTTTTCTGTAAATCCACAGCTGTTTTGAAATATAAAGTTCATTAAAACAAAAGACTATGTGATCTCAGGTTAATATACCTACATCAAGGAAAACATAAACTTTCTCAATTAGGACAGCTTGGAGAAGATAGTACCATGTACCCTCTACAGAAACTACTTGAAAATTTCTTACATTCCATTAAGAACTGAGTGGAAATGAACTTCTCTGCTGAGGGCGCAGAGCTGTGGCCTGGGGTTCCCGGACGTGGGCTCGTCCACTTTAGTCTTTGAAAAAGCTCTTTAAAACATAGTACCCACCAGTCTCCACCTCTGAGCCTGTGTTTAGGTTCTTTACATCGAGACTGAGTGGCCTAGAGGACCTGATGATGGGAAACCAAGTCACAAAACGGTGTGCGGAGAAAATCCGTAGGAGCAACCAGAGACAACATGTGTGTTAGGCTGGCGGGGTGGTTCACGCCTGTAATCCCAGCCCTGTAATACCAGCCCTTTCGGAGGCTGGGGGTGAGTGGGTTGTAAAAGCAGATATTTGCTTGACCTCGAGGAATTGGTGGTTACAGTGAGCTACGATGGTAGCACTGCCCTCTAGCCTGGGAAACACAGCAAGTCCCTGTCTCTCTGTCTCTTTCTTTCTCTCTCTCTCTTTTTTTTTTTGGACAGTGTCTTACTTTGGTTCCCTGGAGAGATTCCCGTGGCATCATACGTCATAACAATCTCAAACTCTTGGGCTTGAGCAATTGTCTTAAGTCAGCCTCCTGAGTAGCTGGGACTACAGGTGTGAGCCACCATATCTGGCAAGTTGTTTTCTATTTTTAGTAGAGTAGTGGTTTCGCTCTTGCTCAGGCTAGTCTTGAACTCCTGAGCTCAAGATATCCACTGCCTTCATCTCCGAGAGTGTTAGGCTGACAGGTGTAAGCCACCACGCCCAGACCCATTGTTTTTTAAGTAAGTAGTACTTACTCAACACACGTATCAAAAGGTCACACTTAAAAATTCTCCCTCCCATCCTTACTCCCAGCCTGTAGCATCTCTTTCCTATCCTTCCAGAGATATTATATACAAATACAACCAGAAGTATACATGTATATCTAAGTAATGTTATCCCTTTTCTTCCTGCAAATTTAAGCTTTCTTTACACATTATTCTGCATTTTGACTTTTTCATATATCAATGAATTTTTGAGGTTGTAGCTGCATAGAATTCAATTATTGATGTACCATAATTTATTTAATCAATCCCCTGTTGATGGATATTAAGACTGTTTCCATCTTTTGCTATTATAAATAATGCTATAATGAATAGCCTTGTGGGTATATCTATAGGTTTAAATTTCTAAACTGAGGTTTGGAGGCTGGGCGTGGTGGCTCACACCTGTAATCCTAGCACGCTACACTCTAGGAGGCCAAAGGGGGGGGAATTCCTGGGCTCATGAGTTAGAGACCAGCCTGAGCCAGAAGGAGCCCTCATTAAAAAAAAAGAGAGAGAAACTTCTCGGGGATGAGAAGCCCACTAAAACGCACAGTAAATTGCAGTGAACGCTGAATGCACAGAAGTTGAAATGTATGACCAAATAGCAATACCAAAGACTTTGGGAATTGATGGCTATGAAACAAAATTGTGAAATACACAAAAGTCAGCTTATTTCTATATCCTATATTTTCTGTTTTGATGAGTATCATTTCCATTATAATTAATTTCACCTGATTTTTAGTTATGGTTATTTTAAATCACTTTTGTCATCTGCAGACAATGAACTATTTTACTATGATGCTTTCCTGAAAGTTTTTGCAAACAACTATGACCTAAATGTGCTTTATCTTCAAGGAAATTCATGGAAATCACTACCAACTACAAGTTTCTGATAACTCTAAGAACATACCATTGAAATGGATAAGAATTTTCCGAACGTTAGTGGAAAAAAGGATTCATAAGACTGCTAACTCAAGACCAAGCTTAACAATAATTTATTATATGAGATTGAATTAACTGATGTGCATGATAATTTTTATGACCTTTTGTTTCAAATATGGTTCGTTATTTAATGTTTGTTTTCCAAATTTAAGGAAATTTTTATTTCCCCTTGTCCCTTGGGCAAAACATAGCTTGCGGCAACCTGGTAAACTATACATTTATAAACAGAAGGGAAGCGTTTGCTTTTTCTTCCTAAGTGATCCCCCCAGAAATTACAAACTCTTACTGAATATTCTTATTTTCATGGCAATATATGATAGTTATTTGCAAGAGTTCATTTATAATTTGTTCTCTTATAGCAGAGCACAATTGGTAACATAGGTTGTATTAGGAAAGGCTTGAGAGGGATGCCACCTTTGAGTATGTGCAGAAAATCAGATATGAACAGCCAGTTTAAGGAATTAAAATGGACTTTATAAAACTAATGGTGCCCCTTGTGGAGTGGGGTCTGACCTAGCATCTTGCTAAAATGTTTCCTGGCTATAAAGATTGACTAAGTCATGTAACTTTCAGGCAGACCCATTCAAATGCACAGGTCTACAGCTATTTTGGTTGGCTTCCTTGGCTTGATAGGCTTTTAAAAAATTAATCTGATATTCCTTATTACACATTCAAGCAAAACAAACTGAAAAGGAGCCTAGATATTCAATTACTATTTTTGTCTACTTATGTAAATAGTCAATTTAATTGAAACTAGACTTAAGTTGCTAACAGATTAATCATCCAGTGATTGTCTTTCAAAAAAATGGGTATGACTAAAGAGAGAAAAATCCCAGTGCCCTGTCAGATTCTGGTCCTGTTTATTGTCTTTGAGGTTTGGTTATCTACCTGGAAACTCGACTGGATGTTGAATTTATTTTTCTTAATTTCCTCTAATATCTGTCTATTTGCTACTTTGAAAGTAGCATTTCCAAGTTTCTTTCACCCTTCTAAGTTGAAACAATTAAGAACAAAACTGTCCTTCTCTAAAATCCTTGCAAAGTGCAGGATTTTAAGCATCTTTATATAAAAATCAGAAAGATCAGTTCAATAGCGCAGGTGTGTACAAACTTGTGTTGTTGGTGTGTGGGACGCTCAGAAAGTCCTGGAGACAGTCAGGCGGCAAAGTGGATCCCACCCACCTCGGGAAAGCTCAACTACCTGACTCCAGACGCAACGTGGTTTATAATTTGCTCCAACTATTAGCTGCTGTTTTTGTTTATTTGTTACCCTAGAAATGTCTCTTTAATCGATTATTGGATATCACCAATTCATTTTCTTGACTGTGAAACCTCATCCAGCAGGTTCAAACAGAGGAATGACAGAGCTGAGGCCCATCACACAGTGAAACGGGACTGTGGGAGCCTAGAATGTGGTACCCCAATATACCCCTGCAGCATGAGTTATTCTGAGCTAATTATTTTGAGAAATGTCAGTCACAGGAGCCTGAAAAACAGAGTAGAAGTTATCCTTTTGTAAAAGAAATGTACATCCATAAGAAAATATCTGTACGCAAAGGTGTCTCCCTCTCTGCATCCGGAAGAACAGGACTCTCAAACTCTGAAAACTCATGTCTGTGTGGAAGGTATAAACCAAGGTCCACATAACAGATTTCACTCCTATGAACAATGCTTTCCTCAGCAATTTTCCCATAACTATCCTTTCCCCACACCCTTCTGTCTTTGTTTCAGGGAAGAATGGTATTTAAGCCTAAAGTCAAAATCACCTCTTTGAGATCTACTCTTGAAATAAGCTAATTTCTCTGGGTTATCTCCCAGGAAAACTACATATACACGCACCGTCCATTATAATAAACTGCTTCTCTTGTTAGTCTCTGTTTTGTGTCAAGGGTCTGTTGCACTAAGTGCTCGAGAAAGACAGAGGAAACATTATTTTGCCTTCACCTGCTTACATGACACACTTTCAAAATAAATACAAACATACGTGATAAGCGTATTTCATAGGTCAGCTTCATCACTATGTTATACAGTCAGTGAATAAGTACAAAAACATCCTTGCAAAGTCCAGCACGCTGACATTCAAAATGTAAGCACAAAAGTTTCAATGTTTCACTCAGATTTTTATATTTATTGAGTACCAAGAAGCATGCACTAGAAATCATAGACTTTTTAAAGAATTTTCTCAAAGCTATCATTTTCACATTTTATTGACTTCCTATGAACTTTATTTTATTTTACTTATTTATTTTGAGACAGAGTCTTACTTTGTCACCCTCGGTAGAGTGCCATGGTGTCACAGCTCACAGCAGCCTCCAGCTCTTGGGCTTAGGTGATCTCTTGCCTCCGCCTCCCAACTAGCTGGGACTACAGGCGCCTGCCCCAACCGCTGGCTATTTTTTTGGTTGCAGTTGTCCTTGTTGTTTGGCAGGCCCAGGCTGGATTCGAACCCTCCAGCTCAGGTGTATGTGGTTGGCACCTTAGCCTCCAGGCTATAGATGCCGAGCCTCTACGAACTTTCTGTTTAGATGTGTCCACACTCTTGCTACTTTTATGAAATACCAATGTTTCACAAATAAAATCAACTTTTTTTTTAGTTAGATGATAATTTATTTATAAGGATGGTCTTGGTTTTCTGTATTCTTTATCCATCTAGTAAAGCTTCAATAAATATACATTGATTGATTGCATAAAGAACAGACATGAGGAAGTATTTTTATGTCCTAAACTCATCCTCTTACTAAATTATGTTGTGAACTATGTGACATCTATAACTCTGTAACAATGACAATGACAAGAATGACCCCCTAGGGCTGGGTGCCCGTAGCTCAGTGGTTAGGGCACCAGCCACCTGCTCTGGGGTGCTCTGGCCTGGGCCTGCTAAACCAAAAAAATAAAAAAGAACAACCCCAGGACACAAATACTCCTGACATCTGTGTAGCAGAGAATGTCAGTCTAATACCTTAAACTCTTTCTCAGAGATTAAAGTTTTAAAAAAACAACTAAGAAGATCAGAGTGTATCTTCTTTGAAACACTCTGGCTAATTGAAATGTCCCTGCTACTTGTTCCAAACACAAGGTAGACATGAGTTCGTATGTAATTACACGAACTTTCTGTCCATACGTTTAAGAAAATTCTACATGTTTTGAAGTTCATTTTTTAAATTATATTCCATAAGCCCCCTTCACATTTGATATGAATAATGTAGGGTCCACTGGTGCCTCCCCAGAACATTTATATAATTGAGAGAATGCTGAAAGGGACTGTTTCTCTGAGGAACAAGCGGCCAGTAAGAACCTAAGAATTTAACTATGAATCAATATGCAAAATGTCTTGTATCTAAAAGAGTCCTTGTTTATAATTCACAATAATTTCAATCACAGGGATTTCTAAGAGATTTCCATTTCAATTAGACAAACCTCATTATCCTACTTCTAGTGATGCAGAAAGTACATTACAAGATCAAAGAAATAGAAAAAGATAAAGTCAAAAACCAGGAGAAAAAAAAATCTCCACAGTTTCAAGGTTGAAGAGGTAGAAATAACTAAACAACCCCTTGTCTTTGAAAAATATCATACTCAATAATGAAAAAAAATCGTACTTTTCCTTTAAATTCTATAGAAAATAATTTGTGGCGTTAATGTTAACTGATCAGTATAAATCCTGACTAGATGTCTTCCATAATCATCAATAAAACTGAATCTGGATAATTACAAAAATTAATGAATAAAACAAATATAATTAATAATAAGTATTATTATTTTATCAGTATTATTTATTTTATTATCTTATACAAATCTTGATCATGTGCCTTCCACAACCATCAAGAAGATGTGGGACAGGATAATATCTTATAAAAAGTAATGATTTTTCTTGAGGTAACACATATATAACTTGGAAATGGAGGTTGGGAAAAGTTTACAGAACACCTAAACCCTAGACAAAAACAAATCTCTTTTCATAGGACCAGATCACATAGGAGTTTCATGGTGTTCTGGTTTTTAGTTTATAACGTCTATCAGCCAGATAGCTTCATTTTCAACCTCACTTAAAACAGATTGAAATCATTTGAGTCTGCCTCACTTCAGATAAAGAAATCATTTAGTGATTTCTCTAATATTTTAAAAATGCATATATAATTCTTCTGTCTGAAAAAGTTTCCATGAAGCCATGGCAATTTATTGCATATGAGAGAATATTAAGTCTTAACTAGATTTTACTTATTAAAATATTCTATATCCAGTTTAAATAGTCTATGAAAAAACATTTTTTAGTTTATGATAAATTGTACATCGTAGAACTTTATATACAAATATATTATTATTGGTGGTGTTAAGGACTTCAGACAAGCAAGCAGCCACATACACACATGCCTGATTCATACCCCAAGATGAAAAGATAAAAGCTCAGCATAGATTTAAGGATTGTTTCAAATCAATGTCTTGCCCAAATTAGTCCCGGCACTTGTAATTAAAGCAAAATGAAGAACCAATGACAGTTCCTTTCAGAATGTCAAAATCATTGCTTTGTAGGTAAGTAACAAAAGGAAGTATCAAATCAGTTTTAAGTCATGTAAGACATAATGAATTAGAAGTTTTTTATTTGGTTGATTAACTTATCACAGTTTGTATGCTAAAATCTAAGTTGAACCTCACTGATGAATTCTGAATAGGTCGCAACATACCGTTACTAAAACCTCTAGTTTTATCATGGTTGTGAGTGCCAAGAGCTTGAAAGCTCACAGTGAGGCAGTGATTCCCCGATCGACTCCATCAACTGTTAATTAACAAAGGTGCAGACAGGTGCCGTGTACCTACTCATGGCAAAGCACAGCTGCCTCCCGAAGCCTGTTCCTTAAATGAGCTCTGAAGCCAGAAGAGCGGCCTATGGGGCCGGAGAAGCTGAGCTGAGCCTGGGCAGGACACCGACCCAGTCTGCAGCCCACGCCCTTCCCACGCCTTCCACACTTATCTACTCTTCCACCATGACTGAGATATTATCTCAAAAAGCTTTGGGAGAGGTAGTCACACTTAGGTACTAAGTGTTGTTATATTGTTAGATTAAAGGTTACTTTGTTGTTGTTGTTGTTGTTGTTGTTGTTGTTGCAGTTTTTTTTGGCCGGAGCTGAGTTTGAACCCGCCACCTCCAGTATATGGGGCTGGCACCCTACTCCCTGAGCCACAGGTGCTGCCCAGTAAAGGTTACTTTTATGTCGTGCAGGTATCGTTACATTGTTAGAGTAAAACCTACCTTCATGTCCTTTTCTTGATTCTTTAAGATAGAATATCTAAAAGAATTTAGATTTATTAAAATATTTTTGGTTTGCTTGCTTATATCCCATTCAGAAAATGATTAGAATTGTAACTCGGGCGGAACAGGTTTGAGAGTCTACTCTCAATATTCTCCATCTGGCCTTCAGATAACAAAGTTGGTTGGACCTAATCCCAACCTCGACGTTTGGCTGACAGGGCCAGGAGGCCAGACCCTCGCTGTCTGGTAACACTTCTGCCTCTAGATGAGTCTGGTAGGTAGGTATTGCTGTCAAAAAAAAAAAGTGTAGAAACATAATTTGACAGACATAAAAATAATAAAATAATCTTTTAAAATCATAAAAATAGATATTGGCTACCAAATAAACATGATAAAAACTTGTTCTTTTGGCGTTTTCTGATTTCCGTGCTGACATCCAAAGATCTTTGAAATAATCGCTGCATCTTTCAACAAGAAAAATCTGAGCAAAGTGAAAGTCAATGTCTCTTCTTAGATCTAAGTAAGAAGTGTAGTCCTGCCGCCCTGATATCTGAGGGGCCAGACAGGCACACCCAGGGAATCCTAGCGAGGTCAGGGGATCAGGAGCAGGTCCCCTGGTATTCATACCTTGTAGGAAAACCTGCATATCAGCGTTGATGTGTTGCTGGGATCTGAAAGTGCATCTTGAGAGTGAAGGGTGCCCGGGGCCCATCCCTGGGAACACGCTCTCTGCCCTCCACCTGCAGGTCTAAGGCTTCCTCCCAGTCCCAGTGGTGAAGAACAGAGAAAAGCCACCTCATGTGTTGGGCAAAGGCTTTAAGGCCCCTGCATAACATGTGGCGCTATACTGCAATTTGAAGGTGGACTTACATTACTTTTAAATAGGGATTGCAAATTTGAAGAGAATAATTAAAACTATTTCTTAAAGATTTTAATTAATATGTGAAGAGAGGAGAAGAAATAGAATTTAGTAAAATAATTACTTAGCAGGAAGGTCATTAAAGAGGAAGATTTAAAAAATAGCAAAGAATAAGTATAACAAATAGAGAACAATTATACATATTGTAGGTGTTAAATCAACTGTATCATTTTAAATATTAGTGGTTCAAATACCAATTAAAAGACAAATGCTGGAAGATGGGGGGCTCACACCTGTAATCCCAGCACTCTGAGAGGCTGAGGCAGGAGGATCTCTTGAGCCTGGGAGTTTGTGACCAGCCTGAGCAAGAAGGGGGTATCTATAAAAACATAGAGAAACTATCCAGGCATGGCGGTACAGGCCTGGAGTTCCAGCTGCTTGGAGGTTGAGGCAGAAGGATCACATGAGTCCAAGGTGTTTGAGGTTGCAGTGAGCTGTGATAACATTATTACACTCTAGCCAGGGTGACAGAATTATTGACTCTGTCTCAAAAAAAGAGACACATACTATCAGAATTAATTTTAAAAGGCAAAAGAATATATTGTCTAAAAGATATACTTTAGGTGGTGCCTGTGGCTCAAAGGAGTGGGGTGCCGGCCCCATATGCCGGAGGTGGCAGGTTCAAACCCAGCCCCGGCCAAAAACCGCAAAAATAAATAAATAAATAAATAAATAAACTCTTTAAAAATAATACATAGATTAACAATATAAAGACGGAAAAAATATACACTAATTTTGTAATACTGATCAAAACAAAGTTTAAATAATGGTACTAATATCAGATAGAGTATATTTGATAAAGAAGATAATTACATAATGATGAAGGGATTAATTCTCCAGAAAGGCTTATCAATCTTTGATGGGTATGTACTAATAACAGAAAATTAAAATAGGTTAAAGCAAAAATTGGTAGAACAACAAAAGAGAAATAAATGAATTCATAGTTAATTATAATTGAAAATTTCAACACCCTTGTATTAGAAAGAGATCCAGCAGGCAGAAAATGATAAAGATATAGCTGAACTCATTTGCTCCATTGATCACGTGATCTAATTGATGTTTGTAGAATGTAGGCAGTCCCTAAGTTACAAACATCTAGCTTACATCCAACTTGCACTTACAGAGATGATAACAGTAAGCCTCTGAGTTATTAACATCCAACTCATGGGTGACTCACTTCACAAATGCTGACTATTACGGCTAACAGGCAAATGCACCTGTTCCAACTTTGTACAAATTCAACATAAGAAGACGCCTTTAAAACCTGTCTCATTTGTAACTCAGTGACTGTATTTCACCCCACACTTGCAGAATACATATTCTCAACTTCACATGGAACATTCACCAAAACAGACCACATCCTTGGCCATAAAACACAACTAAAAATATTTGAAAGAATACAGATCATATAACATATGTTCTCATACCACAATGAAATTAAATTAGTAACAACATAAAGATAGGGTATGAACCACCAAATTCGGGAGAATAAATAACTTCTAAGAATAATGCACATCTAAGTTACTTGGATAAAAGAAGAAATTTCAAAAGAAATTAAATACTATTTTTAACTAAACTAAATTGAAAAGATAATGTCAAAATCTGTTGGACAAAGCAAAATCAGGATTTGGAGAAAGATTTGTAACAGATTTATACATCAGTAAAGAAGAAAGCTCTAAAATCAATAATTGAAACTTCAACTTGAAGTAACTAGAGAAAGAGAAGCAATATCTGTGTATGAAAACAGAAGAAAAGAAATGACAAAAACTAGAGCAGAAGCCAATGGAATTGTAAATAGAATAGAGAAAATCAATAAAGCAAAAACTTGGGCTTTTTGCAAAATCAACAAAACTTCAAATGTATACTTAGAATAAAAAGAAAAAGAATAAAAACTTTAAAAGATAAAATATGGTGGAAAAATTTTACAAAAGGGAGAGGATACAAAAATACCAATTTTGTATGATATAAAATGTATAACAAGAAGTGTTATAAATAATTCTATGTCACAAATTTAATAACCCTCAATAATAATTGAAGATTTCAACACCCCTGTTTTAGAAAGAGAGCCAGCATGAAAAGGAAAAATTCCTTGAAAGACGACAACTAGCAAAACTCACACAAAGAGAACAGATAATCTGAACAGAATTGTATTTATTTATGAAAATGAATCGCTAACGAATAACCTTTTAAAAAAGAAAAAATGAAAAACAGCAGGCAACAGCAGATCCAGATGGAGTCAGTGGTAAAATCTAACACACATTCAGGGAAGAAATGCTACCAATTCTTTTCAATCCCTTCCAAAATACAGTTGACTAGTTCAATCTAGATTACCCAAATATCAAAACCAGATAAGGAGTTACAACATCAGTATCATTTATAAACATAGATGGAAAGTCCTTCAAAAAAATTAGTAAACTAAATTGAAAAACACATCAAATTAATACAATACAACGACGTAGGTTAATTTTTATTTAAGGCTGATTCAGCATTAGAAAATCCATTATAATCCATCACATCAATAGGCTGAAAATAAAAATCATAGGATATCAATATCTGTAGAAATTTGGTTGAAAAAATTAAGGACCAATTAATGATAAAACCTACAAGCAAATTAGGAATATAAAGGAATTCCTTCAACTTGATAAAGAACATCTCCAAAAATACCTACAGGTTACACCAGGTTTAAGGAACTATTCTCCTGAGACGGGACAAGGTAAGGACGTCGTCTAACCACTGCCCTGCACCTGCCCTCTGTCCATCCTCGCTGACGCCACAAGAGAGGAGAGGAAAGGAGAGGGACACAGACTGGGAGGAAATGTAAAAACAGTTTGTCTTCTTCTCCACCGATGACATAACTGTCATTGTGAAAAAAAATCACAAGGAATTGATCAAAAATGCTGGACATACTAAGTAGTTTAAGAAGGTCGCAAGATACAAGGTTGATACATATGCATTATTTAATTCCATTCGTACATACTGGCAATTAAAAATTTAAATTTAATTGGGCGGCGCCTGTGGCTCAAAGGAGTAGGGAGCCTACCCCATATACTGGAGCAAACCCCGCCCTGGCCAAAAAAAAAACTGCAAAAAAAAAAAAAAAAATTAACATATGAACCTAGCAAGTACCATTTAAAACGAAAAATAAATTCATTAGGTAACTAGCTACTAAAGTAAATGCACAATCTATATGCAGGAAACTGCAAAATTCCAATGAAAGAAAGCAAAGAGGGTCTAAATCGATAGAGAGATATTCCACATTCTTGGGCTGGAGACCTTGGGAGGTTTAAGGTGATAATTCAACCCAACTCACTCTGTAAATTCAACGCAGTCTCTAAATCACAAGACGTCTGTGGATGTGACAAGTGGATTTTAAAGTTTACAAGAAAAGGGGAAATTCCCAGAATAGTCAAAACAATATTGAAGAAGTGTAACAAATAGTTTACACTGCCTGACTTCACGACTTACTAGAAAGCTGTGGGTTAAGAAAAGGATAGACACACAGGTCAGGGGAACAGATTAGAGGGACAAAAATAGGGAATGCAAACTCATCGTGCCAGGAGACATCACCACACACTTGGTAGAAAGTCTGGCATCCAACACGCTGAGCGTACATGATGCCACAGTCGTGCACAGAGAAAGTGGCAGTGCTTGCTGCTGGGCGTGCAAAGTTGTGAAGCCACTTTGAGAGACAGTCTGGCAAAGTCTCACTAAGCTACACAAGGTTTACCAGCCATCATCACCCTTAGGTGTGTACCGAGCTGATCTGAAACGTGTGTCCACACAAAGCACGGTGCACCAATGTCTACGGCATTGATCAATGTCACTGTCATGAATCATAATCGCCAAAAACTGGACGCGACCACATGCCCTTCAAAGAAACTGAGGAATAGTCACACAGGCAATGATTACTCTGCAATCGAAAGAAATGAGCCAGTAAGTTAAGAGGGGGCACAGAAGAACTTTCCATTAATTCTACTATGTGAAAAGAGTCAGTCTTAAAAATCTATATACAGGGTGGTGCCTGTGGCTCAAGGAGTAGGGTGCTGGCTCCATATACTGGAGGTGTTGGGTTCAAACACAGCCCAGGGCAAAAACTGCCAAAAAAAAAAAAAAACTATATACAGCGTGGTTTCAACTACATCATGTTGTGGAAAAGGCAAAACTGGAGAAGGTATCAGTAGTTGCGGGGGTTGTGGTGGGAGGGGATTGAAGGGGTGAAACTGAATTTTCAGGACACTGGAATGACTCTTTGTACAGTGATGCTGTGCACCCTGCTGCTCCAGACGCATGTCAGCGCGGCCTCGTCAAAGCCCGTGCATCTCCGCATTGCAAACAGTGGGCCTTCAAGAAACTCTGCACCTTACTTAATAATAATGTGCAGAGTCATTAATTGTAACAAGTGCATTTTACAAACGCAGGTTGTTAGCATTGGGGAACTGTGCAGGGGAACGTGAGTGTGAGAGGACTTTCCGTAATCTCCGCTCAATTTTCCTTTAAATCTAAAACTTCTGTAAGAATTAAAGCCTATTAATTAAAAAAAAAAAAATGCCCCATGAAAAGTACCTGTTGCTCACTGTAATGATTCTTTTTGTCTTTATACAACTAAAGCGCTTTGGTTTTCACTACATAAAATGGCATATGTTATTGTGAGCTATTATTTATTCTATTCCCACATTCTTTTATTGTACAGTGAATATAAAGTCTATTTTGCTACCAGCCTCTGTGCTTAGCATCAATCTCTTCTTACTAGAGAAGAAGCTCTAATGACACTGTTTTCCCACTGTCCGTGTCCCCAGAGCAATGCCTGGCACACGGACTGTATCCAGTTTTATTGTTGGTTTAATGATTGCACAAACTTTTTCCTGGATAAATCTGCTCAGTTTAGGAGAACAGGAGAGGGTAGATGACTGGGGTACCGGGGAGGCTGGCCCCTCACCACATGTGCCTTCCAGGTAAGCGTTACTACATCCCAAATGCAACAGATATGTTCTTGAAAAATTGTGTTTCATTGCACACATGATGCTGATACCCTAGGGCTTGGTAATTCTTTAAATCATACTTTCAAATACATAATGCTTCCACGCTAACTTGTTCATCTAGATTTTCCTGAATCTTCCTGACCTGTTCTTCCATGAGTTGTCAGCATTTCCCAACCTGTCCCATGGAAAAATGGCTTAATGAATTATTAGTGACTATTAATTATCTATATTTTCAAAAGAATTCTTTGGTCAAGCGGGTTAAAAAGTCTTCTGCGTAAGCAGAATCAAAAAAGGGAGGGTTGTTTATTTGTTCATTTGAATCAAAGATTTCTCAAGAAGGGTTTATATTTGCAGAACGTTAAACCTTATTAGTACTCCTTTAAAAATTCTATCCCACTCATGTTGGAAACTTATTTTTGAATACTAATACCATTTCCAGTTGAACCTACCAAAAAATGAACACTTGTTCCTATTATCTGAAATTGCCCCCCCCCCTCAGTTTGGGGACAGCAACTCCAGCCCACCTGATTCTCAGGGCAAAAGGGGACGCTTCGCCCTCTCAGTCACCCTTCACGTCTAGTCCATCAGGAAAGGCTCTGCTTCTGAAACACACCGTGAACTAACTGCTCCTTCCCAGCAGGCTCCTCTGCCCTGCTGCTCTCAGGAGTCACGGCGCCCACCACGAGTCCTGCACTGGACTTTGCCCCGTGGCACTAACTTTCGTAGCAACCAGAATGAGTCTTCAAAAATGTTTTGTTCTGAGTATATCAATCTTCCATTCAAACTCAGAGATGGCTCTGGTCTCATTCTAATACAAACAGAAGCCCAAGTAGACAGAACTGTCCCAAGTCCCTAAGTCCCACAATCCAGGGACCCCCCAGTGAAAGCTCTGACTTCAGTCCACCCAGGTCGCTCCCTCGCCCCCGCTCAGGTGCAGCAGTCAGGAACTCCCTTCAGGGCTGGCACGAGTGTTCCCAGCCCTGTAATGTTCATCTCCTTTGTCACCTCATCACTCTCGTCCCAGGAGGACTGCGCTGGCTTTTGTGTTTGGAACTGCGCCATGCACTTGCCTCTTGGGTGCAGAATTGGGTGCTTCTTGTGCTGACTTTCAGTTGTGTCTATTATGAGATTTAATACACGATATATCGTCTTGTATCTATTATGAGATTTAATATACGCTATATCGTCTTGTTGTGGCAGTCACAGGTTTGTTGTCTGTCTTTCCTGAGTATAAGCTTGAGAGGGCGGTTTCTTCCTTAATGTAACCCACTCTCTAGCACAACGCCCGAAGCAGGTTCTAGCTGCCGTGCAAATGAGTGGACTGAAGGAACAGTCAGGCAGGCGGAGCTGGGCAGCACGTCTATCAGAACTTGGGTTCTTCAGAACATTTTGATCCATGCTGGCTTTTCGTGTACGAGGCTCTTGGTGTGAAACTACACAATGACTAGCCATCTTACATGTTGATTCAAATTCTAATTTGTTCCGAGAATCACTTGAGATAACTTCTTATTTGTCATTGTGGAAAATTTAAATAGATACTAATATGTTTAGAAACATATATGATACTCAACCCTACTATGAAGTTGATTTATAGCTTTCATATGAAGGCTATAA